>CAJNOQ010000742.1:0-42187 GCA_905250885.1 Didymodactylos carnosus
AGACTGGAATTATTGGCTGTGGAAATACACAACATCTTTCTTTCTCTCACACTCTTCTCGAATTAACTAATATTCTGTGTATGTACTGAATGATTTTGGTTCTTTACTATTGTGTCAGCAGTAGTATAGAAAAGAAAACAGGAAAAGAAAATATATTTTTATCGATTTTCGATAACGAATCATTTGTTTGTTCTTTTACACGCGACGACAGTTATCAAAAGGATAAAGAAAGAAAAACGTCATTTTTTTTTCTAATCCTGATCTTATTATCATCATGGCATGGAAGAGTGACCTACATGATAATAACTAAATTTGAACATTAACTGTCTACCTTATTTGGAAAAACAAATAAAAGAATTGAGATTAATTCGGCGTTAGAAGGTAAGAAGCAAGTTTTTCAACGTTAACAAATATTTCCTTAGAGATAAAACACTATATCAATAACATTTGAACATATCGGCAAACTGATCATGTTAATTATTGCTAATCGATGCGTTTGTTGTGTATTTCCCTTTAAGTTGACTAGCTATATTTTCAGTTGCGTGAGAATAAATGAGTATATATGTATCCATTAATTGAAAATAATGTTGTTTTTTTCACTCTCTCTCTCTCTCTCACACACACACACACACACACACACACACATACTCTCTGTGTATATGCCTATCTTTCGTCATTTTTCTATTTTTATTTTATACCAATTCTAGAATCTCAAAACCTTCAGTGCTAACATCATAGCGTATCTCGAAGTTGTCGTTTATTTTTTATATATATCATAATATTCTTTACTAAGCAATTGTTCAATTTTATTCCGAAATATACATGGTATATTCAAGAAAATGTGTACTTAAACACAAATTTCTCATTTTTTTCTTCTTTGGATTTTTTTTAAACAGTTTTTTAGTATTGCATTGTGCGCTAAGAAAATGAGTGAAATTCCATTCACTTCAAATAAAAATGTTGACTCATGCATGAATTATATAAAGTGTCATTATTATGGTAAAAATAAGAGGGAAATTGATTAATAGCTCGTAAGAAAAAAACGACTTTATAGTTAGTTATTTGACTATTCTAATTTTTTTAATATTAAGTGCATTCATTAAGTGCATGGACGATCCTCCTGTGTAGAAAGTAAACATTATCTTTTGTTCTAATCTAGGTGTTTGGAACGATGACGCACATCAATTAAACAAAGATACTATAGTTTTGAAAAGTAGATAATAAAATACCATTGGGATTTGAACATAGTTATTAGATGATAAAATTGTCTGGTGAGGAGGTAATCTGGATTCGAAATCGAGATATATTTGAATATTTATTGCGTTAGGTAAGATTGAATAGACATGTGAATTTAGTTGAATCTTCCATAGTACGATTAGTTTTCAAATACCAACAGATTTATAATAGTATAGGCAATAATGTCTCAATATAATATACCACCATCAGATTCTACAAGTCTCTTAGTTAAACAAATGATTCAATCTATTAAATAATTCTACTGGTATGAGAAGACAACATAATTTGTATGAACTATGTGTCTGTAAGAAGCATGATTGTAATGTTGTCAATCGTGTAACGAGTTAGTTGTGTGTCTATTATATCAAACTCCTGTGTTTAGTAGATGATAAACAAAAAATAATTAACGTTTAATAAGTTAGCGTATATTTGCATATATTTTTTGTATCCTATTGGAGAGACTTGAGGCAACAGAGTCCTTTTATCTCTTGCTGTGTAGTTAAACTAATTGAAACAATTTGTCGTAATCAATACATTGATTTTTTTTCTTCTCTTCTTCTTGTTCTATCTCACATTTACTGGAGAAAAAAAAAATCAAGAATGATACATAGAGAAGAAAATGCGACATTGAAAGTTGTTAACGATGAAAATTACCTTAATATACTTGGCATTTTCCAGTTACTATAAGTAGTAATGATACTAGGATCTTCCAATTATCAAAGATTAGAAAAATAATAACCTATACAGATCAATGATAAGCACATCAGTGACCTATAGCTGAAATTTTGAGTACATGTCAGATAATTATTACTAAACTTTGACTGTTTCAAGATTTATTACTTCATGGTAAAAAGTCACATTGATTACATTCCTATTTAAAAAATCGTCAATGTTTCATGAAGTTCCAGCAAAGATCCATGACGATTGATTATCTCATATTTTTGGAAAATCAGTTGATTTACAAGGTTATTTT
Source organism: Didymodactylos carnosus (assembly GCA_905250885.1). NCBI lineage: Eukaryota > Metazoa > Rotifera > Eurotatoria > Philodinida > Philodinidae > Didymodactylos > Didymodactylos carnosus. The sequence goes on from CAJNOQ010000742.1 coordinate 2,210, forward strand.
TCTTCATTTAACACAATAGATTCTTCTTTCACCCTGAGTAATAGTTATGCAATTCAAATGAGTTGTGCTACTCTATTGAGCTACTTTCATCTATAATTGAGACTATACCACAGATCTTAGTTTCTCATTTCTTTAAAGAAAAAGAGTAGTATAGAAGGAAAAAAGTATTGATAGTGAATGTTCTGATTTTTGTAGCAGTTGTGTGACATGCCGGTTATTTCATAAAATAAGTACATGCATGTTTTTTATTCATTTACGAATGATCGACCATATTTTTAACGCTAATCGTTACAAAGAACGTTCTCTCCGGTCTTCCTCTTTTTTTTCTCTTCTTTCTTCTTTTATCAACTTTTTCAATCTAACATATCTACTTTTTCTCTAGATAATATTTTTAACAGAATGTGTGTGGTAGTGGTATCAATTGAAACACACACAATAGAAAGAACATAAGATGCAGGAAAATCATCATCATCATAATCGTCATTTGTTCTTCTATAGTTCTCGTTATTATAGAGTAGAGACAGATAGGGAGAAGTAAATTTCTCTCTCTCCCTCGCTCTCTCTCTTTCATTTTCTGGTTTTGTCATCATTGTGAGATAATGCTGGTGATAATAAGAGAGATAATGTCGTTATTCAAGTTCAAACCTGAATAATAGGCAATAACACGAGAGAATATTTTTTTCAAAAGATAATTTAATATAACACATAAAGCCTCTTTAATCATGAAATAGTTTTGATTTAGTTATAAATTTTAAAGAAGGAAAAGGTGCTTAAAATAGTGGTATTCTCAGAAAGTAGGATATAATCTATATTTTTATAGAGTAAAAGAATCACGACTTTGACACAGTTCAAAAGTCATTTTATACATACATATATATATATATTTTTTCTGAGATCCATACATAGTTTTCCTGATCAGTTTGACATTAAACATTCTTCTACCTAATGATATAAAAAAATTGTTCAAAATCATTTTTCTACGATAATATTTTGAATTTTGAGGGCATATTTCAAATAACTAGAACACATTTAATTTGACCAAAGTTATTTAGAGAGAGGATTAATAAAAGCATTGATAATAATATCTGATAATAATATCTATCAATCTTATCTATTCTACCATACATTTGTTTTTGTATCTATAATCGACATAATTTTTTTTACTACTGTATTCTATTGTTCTACAATTGACAGAAAAAAATATATCCTAAAATATTTATTTTCTGTTAATATTTTCAAAACTTTATTAAAAGAAAGAGTTGTTATATTTTAAATTTTTGATAAACTATTAAAATCGTAAGAACATGAATAATAAAAAATAAAAATTATTTTTATTTTGATCTATTGTACATTTATCATTCAAATAATAAATTATTAATGAAACATAGTTATACATTTCTTGTAATTTGTCTGCCATAAACTTTGATAAAATAATTTATTATTCAAGAAATAATATTGTGACATCTAAAACATAATTGGTCACTATCGATTGGAAAATAGAAGGTTGTAATATGAATAGTGGTGATTGTTGCTGTTCTATTTCAGGAAATCTTCTAATGTTTTCGCGGACGATTACTTTCGATTTTTTCGTATGACGTCTTTGTCTATTGTTTTCTTTCTCTTATTTTCAGAAGTTGTTAAAGAGCTTCTGGTGATGTAAGACCTTGACTATATTATTGGCTGTTATTCGGAAACTTTTTTCTTGTGTGATTAGATCGAATTATTAATATTAATAATAACGAGGTTTAACTGTAAGTTCAAACAAAAAATATTAAAAATGTGAACTTGTGAAAAGTTTATATTATATTAAATGAATATAATCATTTTATAAAAAAAGGTCTTGAAATTTACGCTGAATAGTTTAAAACTATATTGAAAGATTATTCTACAGAGTTGTTTTATTTTATTTTTTTTCATGTTAACCTTTATCGTATGTTTCATATATTTAATAATGTTTAGTGTCATTAAATTGGAATACATATCGAGATTCTACAATTTTTCTCTATTTTCACATTGTCAGATTGTAGAGTTAGCAAGAAAGAAGTGTTCAGTGTTAATCATCGTTTATTTAGAAATAAATGTATGATAGGATAAATAAGATTGATTTATAGTGTATATTATTATGAAAAACAATTCTTTTGTATCAACAATCTCATACCACAGAGACGTTACAAAAATTTCTACTGAAAACAAATTAACTATCAGACGAGACATAATAATGAAAACTGAAACTAAGACAATATTAATCAATTGATATTTATTAAGATTTATTTTTTAAAAATCATAATCATTATATATACTAAAAAGACTTTTCCACTAGAGAATTCAAAAGTATAACCTATGAATCATTGTTTCTAAACATAATTATTTACAATTTGAAAAAGATTCTCTCTAATCAATTGGTTTTTTTCAATCTTTACTTTAGAATGTTAATTTATCAAACGTAATTGATGTCAATGTTAAAAAAAATTGTTGTATATATACAAAATTTAAAATATTATGGAAATTGTTAGACAATTAACAGGTTTATCTGTTTCACATTTAAGACAATTTCGTGATGATGATTCATACATTGATCGTTTAAGTCATCGTTATACTACGACACTATGCGTTGTATTCGCTATATTAGTTACGACAAAGCAGTATGCAGGTAACATAACTAAAAAAATTTAAATTCATTCATAATTGAATATATGTTTATTAAATTTAGGTGATCCAATTGATTGCTGGGTTCCAGCACAGTTTAAACAATCGTACGAATCATACACTGATAGTTATTGTTGGATAGCTAACACATATTGTACGACTTTAATATTTTGAAACATTAATAGTATATTAAAATCTTTTTTTTTATTAATTTCAGATATCCCAATAGATCAAGATTTACCAGATGATGAGCCTGGTCGACGAAATAAAGATATTGTAGGTATTCAAAGATATTCAGTTATTTTGTATCTATTTCATACAAGTCCTATTCTCAAATTAGTTGAAGGGAAAAAGTCATTAATTCAGAGGTGGACAAGTCCAAATCCGGAGTTGAATCTTTTTTTTGATGGACTTGACTTGAGCTTGAGACTCAGCGAACTTAGATTTGAGAATCTTTTTATCAAGTCCGGTTGAAGTCTAAGCAGTTAAAATCTATCACAATCAACAATCGGATGGGTAGAATTTGGCATCTAATTTATTAATCTTTTTTTTGTTAGACATGCATCTAATGTATGGATAAAAATTATTTATCCGTCATATATGCTAATGATTTACTGCATAGTGCAGAAACCACTATGAACTTGGACCTCGAAATGGTTGGATTTGTCCACCTCTGCGCTAATTTGTTTGTCTTAGATTGGAGCATTGAGTGTCTGCAACAACTAGAAATCAGAGTAGAGTGGTCTAACACATGAATATGATGAGATCAGGAGGGTCCGAGTAGTTGATGCTCTCTACATTTGAACCGATTAACGTTCTACATCGTCTCCAAGATGAGCTAATCGGTGTGTCTCGCAGCTTGTATCACTAGATGTTGACAGTAGCACATGATAGGTCTCTGTGTCCAATAGTAGTAAATTTCAATGACTAACAGATTGCATTTCACAGGTTTTTGTTCTTTTTCTTAGCTATATTATCAATGGGTACCATTCATTCTGTTATTTCAAGCATTTTTATTTTATTTTCCACGAATTGTATGGCGAACGTTAAACGTTAAGTCAGGATTAGATTTAGTTAATTTAGTTGATGCAGCTATTGTAAGTAGTAATCTCTATCGTTACTGAATGTTTGAATAAAACTATTATTTTAAGAAATATGAACAAGTTGAACAATTTGAATCACGTGAACGCATCATGAGTTATTTAATAGTAAATATTGAACGTTATATAGCCGCGCGTGCTCAATTAACACGTCGTCGTTTTGAACGTCCACTTTATTGTTTACGAAAATTTTTACGTCTTTTCTTATTTTGTTCAAATCGTCATTATGGAAACTATTTAGTTGTCGTCTATTTTATTGTTAAATTAATGTGGTTGGTTAATACATTAGCACAATTATTTTTACTCAATGCTTTTTTAGGAAATGATTATTATTTATTCGGTTTTGAAGTTATTGAAAAATTATTTAAAAATCAACGATGGACCGAAAATCGACATTTCCCAAAAGTGACTTACTGGTATAATTTTGTTTAAAAAAAAATGTTTCATTCAGTTTAAACATATATTTATTTTCTCTTCTCTTTAGCGATTTTAAAATACGTGAAATTGGTATCAATCATTTTTATACTGTACAGTGTGTATTAAGAATTAATTTATTTAACGAAGTCATATTTATTATCCAATGGTTTTGGTTAATATCCATAAGTGCAGCAACAATTTATGATTTTCTATTATGGTTGTACTATTGTACGGTGCCAAGTAAGATGTTTTACGTGTGAATAAGTTTTAGAACTAGAATAATTTAACAGTTCTGTCGCTACTGTGTTTTTCATCGTAATTCTCAAACAAAGATTGTTAACTTAAGAGAAGAAGATTATTTTGTGTAGGAACATTGTGCTTGTTATCATATAGTCAAAGTGTTGAGATGAAATGGTATCATTTCGTCAAAACATTTCTATATGTCCTTCAAACTACTATAAAATAAAATATAAATTTTTCTCGGATAATACGACAGAATGATAAATTAATATAACAAATATAAACAATTTTATTAATAATCTTGTTTTAATTTTATTTTTCAGAGGAAAAGATTCATTTTATTAAACGTCATCTTGGAATTATGTCTGCATATAATCCACAAGATGAAAAACAACAAGCCAGAGAATTTGTATTGCATTACTTAAAAGATGATGGTGTCTTTGTTTGTCGTCTATTGGCTATTAACGCTAGTGATCTTGTTGTTACAGAAATTATTAATGAACTATGGAAACGATATAAAACACGTTCGTTCACTTTTAGAGATAATAAAGATATGTTTCTAAACGGTGGTGATAATAAAACTTATACGACTACACAACAAAAGGTTATTACAGCCAAATCTAAAATATCGTTACCTCCTCCTCTACCCCCATTTCCATCCTTTCGAACAACAACAACAAGCGGAACAAAAACGACAACGGGTGAAAAAACAGATGCGACAGCTAAAGATACAGATGTATGATAAAAAGAGTGATTTTAAACGAGAAAATGTGCGGTCGGCTAAGCAAGACACGGTGCAAGGTGATTCAGTCTTTGCAAACCGTCTGTGATACGTCTTCTTCAATTAGAATAAAACGATAACAAATCAGGAAACAACACCAATTATTTCCTTCCATCCTGGGTGTATGATCTTCTTCCATGTCGGTGTCTTACGTGACGCTATTGTTTTTCTCAGGAATTATCAGCAGCCGCAATATACATAGTCACTCAACAATTGGCATTTACGTGCTCTGTAAAATGGATGCAAAAAAAAGTTTTTATTTTATATTTTCTCTTTTTTTGTATGGTGCCATTTATTCTTCTACGTTTTTTTTCTCGAAAAGATATAGATTTATCTCTGCTAGAATAGAATATAAGAAAAATATATATGTTTCCAATTACATCAAGATAATATCTAACAAAAGAAAAAGTTTATTAGTTACAAAACCGCATTCGTATGGGCGACTTATTTAGTCTGGTTAACCGTATATTAGCTTGATTTTTAACAAAAAAATATCATAAATTCCATCTCTGATGGTTAAAAATATTTTGCTGACAACGGATTATTGAAAGTCAAATCATGAAATATCTCATCTATTTCTCTTCATATCCTCAGTAGAAAATCTAGCAAATGATAGATAAAATCATTGAATAAGTCTACTGTACAGAAAAATACTTTGTTTTTTAGTGATGTGATTTATTAAAAGTACATTTATACAGTTTACCTTATTTTGACAAGTAATTTTTTTACTAAAATGAGATATTCCATACAATATATGCACAAAAAGATACAATCGAGTATCTTTACTATGCCTGGTCCCTCAAATGTTAAGAACAAGCACCATATACTTACAGACATTATTATAATCACACTTCTGGGTTAAACAATCAAAAGAAATTACTTTTTTCAAAATGCCTCATCTATGTTTATCGTTGTTGTCGATTAGTTTACTTAGACGATCTTTCATCATGTGTAAACAAGTTGGATAGTGTATGTATCTGACTCGATGAATGGTTATTATCATAGAATAGTGTAGTTTATCTTTCGTTTCTTTTTGTTGAGTTTAACGAATACGGTCAATATGTATATATACATGCATAAAAGAATGAATAAAATATGATGATATCTAAGGTCAAACAACTTAAAAGCTTGTGGAGTTCCTAATGTTCTTTCAGTTTTATCATCTAAGAGAAATAATTTCATATTAAAAATATAATAAATTGGAAAAGATTGATTGTAGCTAAGCTCCTCCTCTCCATTTGTAGTTAAGCTCCTCTCTCTAAACTCTCTGACGATATATCTGAGAAATAAAATAACAATTTTCTGAAACTTTGACCTCTGTTATCTATCCGTTGATTGGCATCGTGTCACTATACAATATAACAGTAAATATTACTATACACTAGAAATATAAGCACGCATGGAAAAAGAACAAAAATGTATGTGTATAGAATTTGATCATGCTTCGAACGATAAACACGGAGAATGCTAAATATTATAAACCGATAATGACATGGAATATTTCAAATTAAAACAACCGTTTTATGATATTTTAAGAGAATACATCGAAATATAGAAAGAATGATAGTTAAAATTTGTTATGTTGCCAATATAAATCAAGATTACCTCACATTCCAATAGATAAAGTTACGATATACACAATAATGTAAGTAATCAACAATGGAGATGTTTAAACTTTCTCTCTAGAACAATTCTTATAAAATATATTCTATTTTCATATTAAAAATATTTTTAAGTGAATAAACATTGAGTTATTTATAAGTGCATATAAGAAGGGTAAAAAAAATGTTTTTCACGTTTTATCATGTATTAAATGTACATGTTTGAAGATTACATAATAATCATTTTTTCTTCAAAAGTTGTCATACAGATAACGGTAAAAGAAATGCAAGAGGAACTAACGAGTTAAATGCTATTTACATTTTTCTTTGCGCATAAAAGAGATAGTTTAAGTTTTTGTTGATATTTTTTATTTCTGATCTTTTATTAGAAGATATTACTTTACCGTAACTGATGAGTATAATAGTTTATAATTAATATATTTGTATGTTGGTGAAATAATATAGACACATTTGTATATAAAACTTGCTCGAGGAGTTAATATCACTAGTTAAGTATTAATGTTTAGGTTCAATCGAAACAGAATATTTTCTTCAATGACTTTCTATCGAGCGTTTGTATTTCAAAAATCTACAAGAACTTATGCTAATATTACTAGAAGAACGCAAGCGACAGTATCATCAAGTAAGTATTTGAAGTAACATTTTAGAGAGTTTTATAGCAATTCATCTGTATCCCTTACGTCAATTGCTTTTTTTAGTTATAAACAATGGTGCTCAACAACAAAAACAAATGATATCATACCGTAGCGGTATAAAAGATGCGCGTCGAGTTATTGTCAAATTGGGTACAGCACTAATCACAAGAGAAGATGAAAATGGTCTATCACTAGGAAGACTTGCTTCAACTGTTGAACAAGTATGTTTTCTACAATAAAGTATGTTTAAACTACTATTATGTAATAAGTTTTCTCTTTATAGGTATCACAGTTACAGAATGAAGGTAAACAAATGTTGATGGTAACATCTGGTGCTGTTGCATTTGGTCGTCAATTATTACGTCAAGAAGCAATTATGACAATGACAATGAGAAAATCTCTATCACCAAAAGATATTTTACAGGTAAGCTCTAAACAATGTTAGTTGATTGAAAAATTCTACAAAAACTCTTTCTTATTTGTTTAGAATAGTCGCTTAGCTATACAACGGCAAGGTAAACACAAAATACGTAAAAAGAAATGATATCCGTATTTGAGTTTTGTTTAAAGCTTGTGCTGCCTATGGTCAAAAAGGTTTAATGTCGTTATATGAACGAATGTTTCAACAATATAATATTGGAGTGGCACAAGTAAACATTGTATACTAGCGATATTCTTCGTACTAACTATATGTTTTATTAAGGTACTCGTGACAAAAACCGATTTTTACAATCCTGATTCAAGAAAAAATTTGCAAGCAACATTAAACGAACTATTAAATTTAAATATTGTTCCAATTTTAAATACAAATGATGCGGTAGCACCTTGTACTGATACAGATAGTGAAGTTTCAGGAGATAAAGATGGAATTATCATCAATGATAATGATTCATTATCAGCACGTTTAGCTGTATTAATTAATGCTGATTTATTGTTAATTATGAGTGATGTTAATGGATTGTATACAGGACCACCAGCCATGGAAGGATCAAGATTACTATATTCATTTTGTCCAAAAGAAGAGTCACAATCGATTACATTTGGAGTACGATCCAAAGTTGGTACTGGTGGAATGGAAAGCAAAGTTAGAATAATTTTAATCTTGTTGATAAAAATTGAAAATAGATAATCTATCAGTATTTTTTTTTATTTGATTTAGGTTAAAGCAGCAGCGTGGGCACTTGACCATAATGTTGCCGTTATTATTAGTAATGGTCAAGTAGATAAAGCAATTCTAAATATTATGGATGGAAAAAAAATTGGCACATTTTTTACTAATACTCCATCAAATTCGATTCCGGTTGATGTTCAAGCTCTCAAAGGTGAATTAAATGATTTATTAAGTTTGAATATACTGTATTTGTCCTATGTTCTTTTTTAGCACGCGATGGAAGTCGCCATTTACAGCGATTAAGTACGGAACAACGACAAGCTATTATCTATAAAATGGCATCAAATTTAATAGATTATTCAAAAGAGATTTTAAATGCAAATAAAAGAGATTTTGAAGAAGCATCTAAGATTGGTATGGCGTATATTATCTATTCATTCACTCATTGAGAATTAACCGTTTATTATTAATAGGATTGAAATCTTCATTAATCTCACGTCTAGGATTAACTGAGAAAAAATTACAAATTCTATCAACTGGACTACAACAAATCGCGGAGAAAGCCGATGTTTTAGGTAAGAATTTTTCGATGATAGTAGATCTTTTTTTACTACTTAGATTTCAATTTTAATAGGTCAAGTTATTCGTCAAACAAGATTAGCCGATGGTTTAATGTTAAATCAAGTAAGGAAACTAACCGAACGAATATGCTTTTTCACTTTTTTTTCATATTATATTAGATTACTGTTCCTATTGGAGTATTATTAGTTATTTTTGAATCACGACCTGATAGTTTACCACAGGTATGAAACAACAATTAGGCTGAATACTATTGAAAATTAATACATAATGTTCTACTCCAGATAGCTGCCTTATCTATCTGTTCTGGAAATGGTGTGTTGCTAAAAGGTGGTTCAGAAGCAAAACATTCAAATGAAATATTGTTCAAATTGATGCAAGATGCTCTAGAACCCTATGTCTCTCGAGATACGATTGGATTGGTAATATTTTATATATTTTATATTTCTACTTTTTTAAAAATTTTTTTAAATTTGAAGATTAATACACGCGAGCAAGTTAGTGATTTATTGCAATTAGGCAAATATATTGATCTTGTAATACCTCGAGGCTCGTCTGAACTGGTAAAATCGATTCAGGAACAAAGTTTTCGAATACCAGTACTAGGTCATAGTGAAGGAATTTGTCATGTATTCATTGATAAAGAAGCCGATCTGGATATGGCATTAAAAATAGGTATTAACTATTATTATTCTCTATCTAATTCTAGTATCTATGTTTATTAAATTGTTTTTAGTTCGTGATTCTAAATGTGATTATCCGTCAGCGTGTAATGCAGTGGAAACGGTATTAGTTCATAAAGATCTTATTCGTACACCATTTTTCGAATCATTAATTGAATTATTTCGATTGGAAAAAGTGAAAATATATGCTGGATCACGTCTATCATCAATGATGACTTTTCCTCCTCCACTTGCATCATCACTTCGTATTGAGTATGGAGATTTACAATGTAATATAGAAGTTGTGGATGATGTCAATGATGCTGTTGAACATATAAACAAATTTGGGTCAAATCATACAGATTCAATTGTAACACAAAATCGTACGTATTAACATAATAATCTGAGTGATATTTTCATTAGACTTATTTCTTTTTGCAGGAGAAACAGCAAACGATTTTCTAGAATGTGTGGATAGTGCGTGTGTTTTTCACAATGCAAGCACTCGATTTTCTGATGGATATCGATTCGGATTAGGTAGGAATTTTATATATCTAGTACAAAGATCATTTGATATTCGTAAAACTCTTTAATATTATACTTAGTAGTTGTCGTTCAACTAAACACAGCCACTATAACAGATTTACAAAGCTGAAACCACCTTAGCTCCTTGTACACTTTCAGTGATTTTCTTTGATAAAAATTTTTCATCTTATGCAGCGGTTCAAGAAAGAAAGACGTCGATTGTTAACAACTTTAATTTATTTCAGGTGCTGAAGTTGGAATTAGTACCGGACGTATACACGCTCGTGGACCCGTTGGTATTGATGGTTTATTAACAACAAAATGGATATTACAAGGACACGGTGATACTGCACGTGAATATATAAATGGTGATAAAAAATTTCTTCATGAATTACTTATACCAGCAAATGTTTATCATCGTTCAGAACAAAAAATTAGGGCTGCTCAGATTTGAGTTTAGTTCGCACGTTGCGGTACGTTTATTGTCTACTCTATTAAAATATTAAGTCAAATATTTTTTTTGAGATTGATTCACTATGACTTGAAGACAGTAAATTTCAATCAATTCTCTTACGTTTTTAGACTAAAGCATTAAAAATCTTTTTTATTTTTAATAGTGCACGTCAAGGCTAATGTTTTTATCACAATTCATGCACTAATAATGATGATGAAAATGTTACTTTTTTTTTCTTGTTTGTAGCGGAAACTACTCAGTTTTTCTTTTTTTTATTCAGAAGTAGATAAGAATGGAAAAAATAGTTTATTGTTGTTATCGTTGTTGTTGTTAGATTCATTTATGATTTTTTCTTTTTCTGTATGTGTGTATGATATTAAATTGTTCGATACGATGAACTTTTATATTATTATTATTTGTACTACATAATTTGTGTGTGCTCTTGTTTCGATAAAAAACAAAAAATTGAAATTGAAAAACAAAAGATTTATCATCACACACACACACAAATAATTTTTGAGCTAACAATGTGTTATGATCATTAGGTGTAGTTGATTGACCACCTGGACAATCTCATTTAATTCATGTCATTTTTAGATTCGTTACCATATTTTTAGGCATATATTACTCACTAAAAACATCTGGGCGACCGAAAAAGAGATGGAAATGGATTAGAACTAAGTAGTTTGCTGAAACAATTAGTTTATCAACGATTATTTTTCTTTATTCCATTTTGTCTCTGTTTGAAACAACATCTTAAAATTCTTCGTAAAGCATAGCGGAAATCTTTGTTTAAAAAAAAATAAAGAAATGGGTTAATAAATGTATTTGCATATGTTAACCACCAAGTTTTTCGTAACAAGTTATTTGATACACATTTGTAACAGAATCGTTGAATCGGCCAGGCGATAGTGAACGGAAGCCATGAAACCAGAAAAACGAATATTAATACTCCGAGTGTTCTTGCTACTCGTCTTTGTTTAATTAAACGCATTTTTTGTTGTTGTTGTCGTCTTTCAGCACTTCGTTGACGTTGTAATAACGAGTCGGTAACCATCGCTCGACGATATGTTGAATTACGATGATGTGGATTTAGCCTATCTGCCGTATAAAACAGTTTTTTTCTACTACGCATTCGAGAATTTTCACGAAATTCTTTGAAACTTCCTTTTAACTGATTTGAATTGCCAAAAACGCTATTTCTCGTTCGACCTAGCCAAACAATAGCATGAACAGCACGTTTAAATTTATGCGGTCCTTCGACAACTGCTGTTGTTTCTCGTGGTTCAGTAAGTGCTAATGATTGAAGTGGTACAGAACTCTGCCGTGTGACACGATATGTTCCTCTATTTGTATTGTTATTATTTGGGGAACGAAGATTTGTAAAACTCGCACAAGTGACATTTTTACTATTAATAAAATAATTACCGTTACAGCTACCAATTGAACGTTGATGATAGGCTGATGTGAGACTCGGTGTTGAATCACGCGTAGTTGACAAAGCATGAAGAGATCCTTGATCATATTCATTATTTGAATCAGTTTCAGTTAACCACAAGGAAAGACGATTCATCTGACCATGCAACACACGAAAAATTTTCACATACAAAACAATCATTCCGATCATGGGAATGAAAAATAATACAATCGTCGTTAATAAAGCAAATAAAGCTGGTGCTTGAAAGTAACATCCATCAGCTACGAGAGGACTATAGCCAGCATAACTGCGTCCAAGAACCCCTAGAAGGACAAACAGTCTCATATCATCAATTTAATATTACATGATTAGGAGTCAATTTCAACTAACCAGGTATCCAGACGAGACATGGAATTAACCACGTTAGGACGATGAGTATGAAAGCACGACGAGACGCTTCTTTTTTTCGATCCATTTTTGATTCAATGAGATAAAGATAACGATCTAATGCAATTGCTGACATTGTCAGAAACGAGACAGTACAAAATAAAAGAGAGCAACATGTCCAAGCATTGCATAAACGGGTGTTGAATTTCCAAGTGCCATATGTTTCCCAAATGGATATCAGAGGAATTACGGTGGTGCCAATTAAGAAATCAGCAGCTGCCAAATTAATAATTAAATAGTTACTTACCTAAATAAATATCGTTAGATAGATCAATAAGACTACATAGTTTTATACGTACGCCTTTCAAACGTGGCTCAACACGTATCGCTATTATGATAATTGTGTTTCCAATAACTGTGATAGCCGTTAGAATACCGAAGCCGACAATTTTTTCAATCATTCTCAAACCATTTTAAAACTAATGATTTGATTAATGGTTAGACTGTATACTAAAATATATAAAAACATTTTTTAGGCTGATGTTAAACATACATACCCATGCAGGTATTCTTTCCTATTCGTACGTTCATATGTAATGTTTTCCTTTTGAAAAAAATTCTGAATGGAAATTTTTATGTTTTTCTTTTATTTTTAGTGTAGTGATTCGACTCGTTGGTGTTCATTAGCAAGAAAAGGGAAAAAATTAAATGAAAAGACGAAGAATAATTGTTTTAATTTTTTTTCAAAAGTGTAACAATCACGAATATTATTATTAATTTTGTTACCTACTATTAGTGAGAGAATAAATAAAAGAAGATCAGATTGCTCATCGTTCATCATTAAAATTGGACATCCATTTCATATATTATATGTATTTCTCAGGTCAGAAGAGAGCTACTACACTTAAATTGCAATATATGGAAATTATCAATCGAAATTTATTCTTTCGTCTCTACAAACTATCTAGACTTGTACAGTAAATCTTCTCTATAATACATACATGCGTTAATAAAACTCTTTACAAATTCTCGTCTGTTCACCTCTGCATCCATGAAGATATTAGATAAGAGTAGAGAATAATAAAGCATACAAAAATACCAAATGTTTACAACAAAACTTATTTCTAAATTTCAAACTTCATTATCACTTATATTGAAGAAAAAGCTTGAAACTTTTCACAAAGTAAACCTTACCTCACAATTGTGGAGATTATATATTTAACTTTTTCTATATTGGATTATTTCATTCTACATTAAACACTAGAAACTGTCATTTGTCAATGATAATTTTATAAAAAAGATCATATACCTTTGAATAGTACTGTGGAGAATTTGAGTTAAAAGAAAAAAACTGTAGTTAGAACAGTATAGAACAAATAATCATTATTTTCCATTTGCTAGCATTACAAACTTCAATGTCGAATATTAAAAATATGGAACAGTTACATTCAAGATTAGTTTTTTACCACTTTTTAGAACAAAAGTGGTAAAAAACTAATCTCGAATGTGAACTAACATTCCAGAAAAATATTGGCACGTAGTATCAATACAAGTTTAAAAATACGCTCCTTTTATTAAGATTCTCCCTCTTATTATCTATATTCCATTAGTAATAAAGATGTGCAAGATTAAAAGGATACCCATGATGGAAAAGAGACTTTATAGCTAATTGGAACTTTTTACTAAGTGACTGTTCCTTCTATTTAAGGCTTCTTTGTAATTAGACATAGAAACTTTTATTTGAAAATAGTCTAATGCGTTTTTTTTTCGATTTTCACTAGTTAAAAATAGAATCATCACTATTTTTGTGTCAAAATTGCATTATTTTCTGTATATTATACAGCAGAACCGAGTATCAACTTGTGTATGTACGAAAATAATTAAAGTTTAGACTTCACTGTTTTCATTCGTTCTCTGATTTTATGATGGATAACATAGAGAAAAAATTTAATCTGTCGACAATAGACAACATCCATTACCAGACATACAATGTATAAAAATGTCGAAAATAGACGTTAGACTGCCAGTAAAGATGATGCACTGATGACAGATGAATTAGTTTTTGCTCAGAAAAAAAAGGCTTTTGTAGTATAATGCTATAGATCTCAAATTAGCTTTGTATACAAAACATTCATGTGCAATCCGTAAAAAGATTCTGAACAGCGGAGAATGAATTATATTAAAATGAATTTTTGTCTCAGAAACAAAATCAAGTTAGTGGTATCAATGAGATGCTGAATATGATGAGTTAAGGGTAAGAAATAGAAGTGAAAGACGCTTTCATATCGATAAGCAACATCTGGAGTCAGAGAATAATAGTCAATGTTTATTATCTTCATAGCATTCGCATACAGTGAACTCCTTTTAAAATGAGCTCACATACACAATATCTCAAAGCAGTCTGTCTTAACCTGTAAATTCAACATACATTCTTGCACTTGTCGCAATTAACTATTCCCACAAAATATAGGTAAAACAAAGATAGAAAATGATAGAAAAAGAAAAATAAAATGTTATTAAACAATAAAGAATGTAATTTTTCACGTTATGCTTCTGTCTATGTCAATAAAGTTGGCTGCCATAATATTTTTCTGAAAAATTTTATTACTTTTGAGCACATGTTAATGATAGAGAGATAAAAATGCAGAAAATTAACTCCATCATCGATTCGTACCGTTGTTACACTCTCTTTTCCGTTGGCATTATAGTCGACGGATACCAAGCTTTACCATACTGAACTCTTTTCCCCTGCTTTTCCCGTTAAAAGTTCAGACTAACTAATGTATTTTTCCTACATGTATCTAAAAGTCAGCAACTATGATGATAGTGACGGCAATGTCTTTTGCGACTGATATGTACTTGAAGAAAAACTTTGAAAACTTTTTAAAAAATTGATGTTTTCTTGTATCACATTTTTTAAAAGTGAACCAAACCAAACGATGAATAGAAAAACAACGAGGTGATGAGAGTTCAAACCATCTCCCAACTCTCATCACTTATGGAAGAATGAGACATCTTGTGGGCCTTCTGTCGAATATAGAATTTCTATGGGAGTTTTTACGAAAGTGCGAACAATATCCTTTGAATATCCTGTACAGAGAGTCTATCGTCGAGACGAAGCCAGGATTTTAGTTGCTAGGGAAGTGAGAGTCGGTGTTAAAAAATTCCAGATGAAAAATCGAGACGAGTAATATTTTCCACGCATTTCCGCTTGATGAAACTGATCAAAAGTATTTAGTAGCAGACTACAGTCCCTTTGGAATCTCTTATACATAATTAAATAGCACATCGTCTGTTTATCTCTATAGTAAACAACAGAATTTCTCGTTTTGAGACGCCTATTGCTGATACCTGATTTTCTGACAATCTTACACAACAATATCACAATGACTTTTTCATTGAAAGTGTGCTTGTAAACAGCTCATATAATAAAACTCTTATGACAAGAATAGCTCACGAAATCTTTTCAATCAAATAAAGCCAAAATCGGTCAATAGCTGTTGTGCAGATAGTTCATTTGTTAACGAAATTGAAAAAAAATTGTACTCCATCGGCTCTAACTATCTATCATTATTTTAGAAACAACAACAATTAAATTATATCAAAA
The DNA here is from genome assembly GCA_905250885.1 of Didymodactylos carnosus. Lineage (NCBI taxonomy): Eukaryota > Metazoa > Rotifera > Eurotatoria > Philodinida > Philodinidae > Didymodactylos > Didymodactylos carnosus. The sequence continues at coordinate 18,393 of CAJNOQ010000742.1, forward strand.
AATATAATTTGATATTTATAAGAAAAAGAGTTTCTTTTTTCTTATACTCTAGTCTATTCTTTGATTTTCTAAGCAAAAAGAGAGCAATTGCATTATACTATAAGAAAAACATTAAATTAGATTCTTGCATAGCAAACATCACGACATGAACGATCAAATGTCATACGCAGATTTGAACAGAAGGTGATTAAAATACATATTTGGTTTATTTTACATAGAACAAAGCTCAAATATCGACATTTTCACAAACACGTCAGTATGAAAGTCGCAGGATTCTAACACTCAGAAAAAGAACTGTTTATATTTGTGATTTTATACAATGATGTTCATGTGCTAGAATATTAGTTGCGAATGAAGGCGATAAATATTTTTTTGATTATTGAAGAAAGATATCTAATTATTGATCCAATTACTCTAGTTCTACTGCGCAAATTTTCTCCTCACTTTTTCTAGATATATAATCATGTTTCGTGCACCCTTTCACAAATTTGAAAATTTTCTATTCTAGGAACTAAAACTAAGAAGAAAATATTAGTAATAAGGCCTAGAGACGAGATATTGTAAGTCAGCCATTCTGATTTTACACTAGGCTGAGAAGAAAGAATGCCATATTTTTATAACAAAGACTGTAATATATATATCTTTTAATATCTTTCTGTAGAACAATTGATTACTAGTCAATATGATTTCAGTGAAACAAATGATTTATGTGCTAAAATAATCAGGTTATGTAGACGTGAAATTTCAAGCACCTCTGTCATTCTTTTATTGACGTAACTATTCTCTCAAAGAAATATTATTTCATGAACTACATATTATGCTTACGCGTAGATTATCATTTTCTCTCTCTTTCTCTAATTCTGAACTGTTTTTGTTATACGTAATGCAATGAGATGAAAATTGCTCCCTAGGCTATCAAATGACGTACTTAATAGAATATAGTCTTCTCTAATATTTACAATAATATTTTTCATATAACATATGACATGAAACTGTTTCTCTTTTTTTGTACGGTAGCTGTCTTGTTTTGAGCTATTTAACGATGCGTTTCGTTTATCGTCCTTATCATTATTATGTGTGCATGCGCTCATTACTCAGTGTAAGTGAGCTCTTGACGACTAGGCGCACGCACGGCATTTGCTTTCTACATTTTCTGAAAATCTGACAATCGCTGATTTTCCTCAAACAATAAAATCCAACTGAAACACGTTTTACACTATCTGATATTTTTTACAGAATCTTGTAAAAAGATCATACAGTAAGCTCTTACAAGATCTTGTCAGAAGATCATGTAAGATCTGGTTAATCTTGTGAGATATTACTATAACATCTTACAAGACCAGTGCAGAAGAATTGATAAGGTCTTGCACGATATGATAAATAGTTGTATTATCGTATGAGATCTTGCAGAAGCAGTCATTGGTGTAGTGTGTTTAAATTCCTTGCGATAAAATCCACAAAATCTTGTTGTCTGTTCTTACAAGATCGATCTTATTTCAAAATTCTGCGTTCTCGGAAGGGCGTATGCTCTCCTTTGGCTTTCACGTTATAATTTCACAGTGGTTGTGGTTTTCAGTTCTAGCCAGAGGTTTACTTCACGGTTGTTAGGATTTTACTGATCTTTATCCATGTACATTGAGGGTGTCTTATCGCACTAGATAAGTAAACTTTAATCTTTATTCGTCAACAACTTTAATCAATGTTACCAGAAAAAAGCAAAGCATCCAGCAGCATACAAATAAATGTTGCGAGAACATAGAAAACTAGCGAATATAGGTATTGGTCAAAAACCCAAAGAAATCTCACACTATAGATTCACTGTAGAATATATACAGTCACTGTTTATTTTAGCGGAAAAGTATAAAATAAACTTTAATCTCTAGTCTAAAAGATAGATATTGATGCAAATTAATAGCTGAACGCAATTTTTGCTAAACTATGCTATTCGATCTATAATTTCAGTTTTTCAATGTATTATTTCTATAACCATAGAAGTGAGAGCTAAAGAATCTCCAAAATTCTATATTTTCGGTAGTACACTGCAAGGGGATTAAAGTTTATTTTGTCCTTTTGCTAAGTTTACTAGCGATCGCATACATTCCTGTCTCTATCTGTATATTCGCTATAATTTTCGGCTTTCTTCATCATTTAGAAATGTGTACGTTTTACAGAAGTTTTCAGATACCACTTTTTGGAACATTACGTGTTTATTAATTGATAACAAATGTTTTTTCCTTATGAGAAGTTAATAATTCGGCAAATTCTTTATGTTCAGGATGCTCAGAATATTCATCGCAATCCTGTTTACTTGTAAATGTTAATAAATCACGATGCGTAAACTCTTGAGTTAAATTTTCTTTACTAACATTTTTACCAGATTCAAATGCTTTTATACATAAAATTTGCTTTTGTAATGCACAAAAATGCATGTTTTATCTTTTTCAAATCACTCGATTCTGTACTTAAATTTTATAACAGAAGAACATGTGTTAATAGTTTATGCGAATCCGCCATTTGTGTAAGGTTAGTTAAATCTAAAGTAATGCCGAGTAAAGTAAAACATTCTTCACAAAGTATCAATGAAGTTAAAATGCAATAAAAATATGTCACAGTTTTTCTCTTCTGTTTGTCTTGTCTCATGCTCTCTTCGACATACTTTGAGAGTATTAAGTTTAATAGCTTATCTATGTCTCTTTTTTCATACATAACAGAAGCGTTAAATAAATATTCAAAGAAATATAGATAGATTTTATATAGATTTTATAGGTCTTTTCCTCAAGTCGCGCATAGACGTCTATAAACAAATAACTAGTGACAACTACCATTAACTTGAAACCAGTTTTACATGTGTGCCTCTTATTCTGAAGGAATGAGATCCGATGAAAACCAGGAATAACAGATAAATATTCTTCATTTTCTCAGGTATTCATTTCTCAAAATATATATTACTATAAACTGAATTCTCAACTAGGATTTACTTTTCAATTAATGTTACATCGTAAGTGAAACAAAGTTGTTGCCTTTATCTCATATATACAATGTCCTAAAAGAAATTATATTTGACTGAATTTTAACAGATTTTTCAGAATGGAAAATAGAGATGCTAGAATTCTCCTCTTTTTCAGTAGTATATAGAGACTATGCTAATTGAATATAACGCGTGTAGATACAAGTATAGAAAACACCATAGAGGGCGTCTGGCATCTCTCAATTGGTTTTTATTCACCAGTCGAGACGCAATCTACATTAGAACCTTATTAACTAGACATCAATAATTGTTTATATGTACTATAATATAATACTTTACTAGCCGTAAGAAATAAGTGTCAGCATTATTAAAAATGTGAGAAGATGAGGAAAGTGCTTCTTGATAGCTGCTTTTGACGCCCGGCAGTTTTCAAACACTCGTATATACTTATATTTGTTTTCAAAATTATACTAGGAAAAACCCAACATAAAAAGCTTAGAAAACAAAATAGTAAATGCTAGAAACAAAACATTACAATCGATTTCAAAAAATCAAAATATTGTATTCAACTTGAGGTCATGGCGTAACTCGATACTTGATTCATGGAGGTACAAAAAGGTTTTGATACCTTTTCTCAGAAAAATTAGATAAGCTTCACGTCATAGCTGCTGAATTTTATGAACACCAATCAAAATCTGAGGGATCGGGACTATCCCACATATCGATAAGGATTCATCGCCATACTGTATCAGGTAATTGAAGATTTGTAGTCTTGCTTCTCCACAAGCTATATAGAGAAGCAAAATTTTGTACAGAAATCACGATAGCATGCTATTATTATATCCGGCTTTGGTTTAATTTTCTCTAGACGGACGTAATGTGAGTTATTTTTTTGTACATTTTTGACTATCATTCTGTCTTGCTCGTTTCCTCTCCTGATTTTTTACTGTTGAGTAGTAACAACAATACAACTACTGGTAGCTGTTACTTTGGTAATTTTTTGTTTGTTTATGTCGAATGTTTCAAGACCAGTGATAGTCGTTGAAGAGATCGCAAACATCTGGAAATGTTCGATATAAATAAAATAAAAACATTCGAAAAACATCAACGTTAACCTGTTGTTATTGAAATTGATGATAGTAGTTTGACGATTGTAAATTGTGCAGAAAGTGCTAATTTGCAAAAAAATGTAATAAGTTAAGACTATGATAAAATGTCTGAAAATAACAGTTCTTGAGCAACTTTATTTGTTTTTACTTATTTTAGATGGAAAATATGACAGACACAATAGGTAGGTCATTTCTAGAATAACAATAAACATGCAGTAAATGTATTCAAATTTAGATTTAATAAACTTACCAACTAATGTAAAAGATTATATTGAATCACTTCAAAAACAGTTACACAGTATAACAAGTGTTGCCGAATTTGCTGAATCAACAAAAATAGCCGAAATTGCTGATATACGACAAAAATATCAACAAGAATTAGCGTCGATAAATACTTTGACGCAAGGTAAGTCTGTTTTGTTCTCGTTTATTTGTTTGTTTTCACTATATTATTTCTTTTTTTTTTCTATTTTAGAAACCGTTCGAGATGCTGTTAATGATGCTAGAATAAAATTTGAAACAGAATACAATTCTCTTCGACGAAAATATGAAGCATTGCAACAAGAAACATTAGATTTAAAATTAAAAGTTGTTGATGATAGGTGAGATAACTTGTTCATCTGAAATATATTATATGTTTATACATCCAATTTTAATTTGAAGAGACAGTGTGTTAGCTGATATATCACGATCATTACGTAATAAGTTATTACGTGATACTGTGGATAATCAACAACCAACTTGGGTACAAGAAAATGCGTCACTTGAAGAAGATATGCGAAAAGTACGTTGTTTAAGGGAGGATCCTGCCACCCATTTTTTTCGATCAATTTGTACAGCACACTTTAAAACATATATTTCAAGACCTTTTACAGTTTCGGGATCCATAGCTTTTGAGAAATTTTTTTTTAAACTTCACATGGGTTTTTCGCCCACATTTTCTAAATTTCTATAAATATTTCATTTTTCGAAAGGGAGTCTTGAATCTTTCGTCATTGGAGAGACACATTGGGATTTATATAGAAAACAATTTTCATCGTTATCGGATGAAGTCTAACGGAGAAATTTGACTTGTACTTGCCCATACCATTTCTAGCTCAAAAAGTATTTTTAAGAAATCTTTGAATAGCGTTTCACTTTAGGAAAGCATTATGGAACAAAAATTGTTGGTTTTTTAAAGTTTAAATTTTCGTAAAGTTTAATTTAAGAATTGACTTTTACAAATTTAAAAAATTTCTTCGATTATTTCACGCAGAAGTTGATGATGAACGATTTTGTACTCGGGGACTGTGAAAAACCGATCTGAAAATCTTTATTTTTTCGATTTTTGACACTTCAATTCGATATCGTATGGGAAAATGTCTATGTTGTTCTATGAGTTGAAGATTTTCTGAACACTATCCTTTGGCTCCGAAGAAAAGAAAAGTAGCGTAAAAATTAGAGCGCCTTTTCTCCGCGATTCTACGCCTCAGTATTTTCAATTTTAAGATTGACCTTAAGAAATTTAGATAAACAACTTCTACACTCACATTTTCGCTCTAAAGTGCTTCCCCGTAGAGAAACTGCTGGCAAAACGTACACTTTTATTCCCGAAAATCCATTCTCAAGGTAAAATTCGAATTTCGTCGCCAAACCTTGTTCGAGAACTATGATAGTCTTTTCACATATACATCTCGATGCGCTCTATCGATTGGTTAAAAAATCGAGGTGTCAAAAAGTAAAAATTTTATTTAAATTTTAAAAAATGAGCAAAAAAAGTCGAAAAAGTTAAAAACTTTTTTTCTAGAAAACTACAAGTCCGTAAACCTCCAAACTCTTTTCCTATATATTTTGAAGTGTTCTCTACAATGTGACAAAGTTTAAACCAAATCTAAATGGGAGAACCCTCTCCCTTAAAATAAGAAAAAATTTTTCATTAATTATATTAAAAATTGCATCTATATTAAGAAATTTTGTCATATTTAAATTTAGGCACAGGAAAGTACATCCATGCTCAAATCTGTTATTTTACCAATGGAAGCCGAAATCAATCAACTTAAATCACAATTGAAAGAGACAAAAGAAAAATTAAATGAACTTGAAACGCTTGTATGTATTTGAAAGATTGTGTTTTTTTTACAATTCCAAAATATTTTTTATATTTTATTTTTTGACTTTTAGCCAAGAGAAATAAATATCTCTTTTACATCGAATGAAAATGAAGATCCGTTATTGGTATGTAAATTTGATCTAAACTTAGATTAATTATTGTAATTCAAAAATATAGCTAGGATAATTTTCGTCTTTTCAGTTGTCACAGTATATCTTTTAGAAACAACAGGCATTCAAACTAAAACTAAATCTGTTTTTATCAATATAAAACCTTTTTGGTCATTTTCACTCATTGAAAAAATAGCAAGAATGATAAAGTATGTAATCGATACGATAAGAGTTTAACATGTTGTTCAATGTTTAATATTATTGAATAATTTTTTTTTGATGGAAGAATTTTGGTTCTGTTTTGTTAATGATAATAGATTAGTGAATTTCTTTTCATTATCAAACATTAAACTAAAAATAATTTTTTTCCATATAGGGAATAAACGGACCACGGTTCTGGAACATAAATTAGACTATCTTCATACTTTTTTCTTAATATTTCATCATTCCAAAATAATACTGTCCATAATGAAACAAATACTATTGTCAGATGAAATGTTAAAAGTAAGAAATGTCCATTTATATCCATTCGATTATGTTTGATTCTTCGTATGATATAAATAATTGTCATTATAATTGTACATAGAACAAATAAGGGTGTTATTTGTCCTTCTGTTGCTAAATACCAGTAATATGTTGAATTTAATAATGCCAGGATCCAATAACTTTTTGGCAAAGAAGATGACTTATTAATTTCATTTGATTTTTTTCGTTGATCAGGTATAAATGAACTATTGAAAAATAGTAGAAAACACATGAAATAGGGAATATACCTAGAATAAAAGAAAAATGATGTATTTAATCAAAAAATAAAAAAAATAATGTAAATATCAAGACACTTTACCACATATAATGACCGAGTACTTCATCATAAAAGTAGAGTAATTCAAACGATTCAACCAATGATTTTGGTTCTAATTTTTGCATAATAGGATTTTCTCTAACACTCAAATGTAATTGATAACCGTTTAATACCAGACGATGATTAATTGAATCTCCTACTAAATGAATACTTGCTCCCATGACAAATATTGTCATTAATATATGAAATAGACTACGATTAAATTTCATTGGACTTTTATTGATTAAACGTTCTAAATAATACGGTGTTAATATATTATAAAGCATATGAAAGTAATCGCCAACACTCGGATAATTTAATGGAAACCATTCTAATGGAAATATTAGCATGGCTATTGGTCGTCCAAAATCAAGTATCCAATTTTCTAATGCAAATAATAACCATAAATGCCAATGAAACTTCTCAACATATTCACTTGTTTTGGGCATTTTGAAGATATTCAGAATTCAAATATCTAACAGTTAAATTACTATAATTTTTATACTATTCTTCATTTTATTCTAATGTGAATATGGTTTGCGTAGAAACATCTGTCGTTGTTGTTGTTGTTGTTGTATATTGCACTATCATGTGGTTTACTTCGTTTTCACTTCTGGTATTCCGAATCAAATGGGGAAAAAGAAAACCTAATTAAATCTAAAAAGTTGTAAATAGAATAATTTATATAAACCTTTTTATAATCAACAAAATGATATTTATAGCGCATCGTCTTGTAGATTTGAAGATTTTCTGAAAAAGTCTTGGAAACGCTTACATTTGTATTTTCATAAAATGATGAAATTATTTTGAATATAAATATACTAAAGAAATTGAGACAGTAAATAAAAGATACTATGGAATGAAAGCGTCTTCTCTAAAACTTCAACATGTGATAAATGGGCAGGGAATAAAATGTTTCTTATCCATGGTACATTATAATATGGTGTACATTTGAAATATAAGCGTACAGTTTCACAATCATTTACTTATTGTTTATTTTACACACTTTCTCTTTTTCTGTGACACAGTCATCTTATCTTAAATAAATAACTAAAGTTCTGTCAGAGATAGTTCCGATCGTCTACACTACTTCACATAACTAGTGAAATTCTTGGATCTCGCGAATCACGATGGTTAACCACAAGAGCTCGGTAAGGACTGGATTGAACTTTCGAGACCAAGGACTCGAAAAAAACTTTTGGATTTACTTGAATTGAGGAAAAATCAGTAAAAAAAGATAAAAAACACTATATACTACCTTTTTAGAGGTCATGGAGTGAACTGGACTCGAAATTTTGAGTCCATACGGAGCTCGGCTTATTACTTTAAAGGATGCAAAAAATTAGTTAAGAAAAAGTTTTACCATTTTTTATTTTTTTGTAGTCCGTATGTAAAACGTCATTCTAGTTTTCGACATTTGAACTTCCATATTTTAAGTTCTTGAAGTCTTCTTTGAAAAACAGGAAATCTTTTTCTCAAAAAAACTATGCGAAAAGTGTCTACTTACCAATAATCGACTATCTTCTCCTTCAAAAAACTCTTCTCTGTCAGTCAGTCATTGTGACTTGTAATAAGTATCGACATGATATGATTCGTGCAAGTACCTTTCGAAAGGGATTGAATCTGAAAAAAGTATGGTAAAGAAATCCAATCTATCCACCGAATTTCAAATAGAACATTCTTTTTGTTAGACTTTATGTATGCCAAATCCAGTCTTCAATAAGTCATTATACTTCTAATATGTAAAACGCTACAGAAAATTTCCGAAGCAGTGCGCCGATATAAAAAGTCTTTCCATATACGCAGTTTTATATACCCTTACGTATTTGAACAGAAAAATAATGTCGAAACAATGTAGAAATATGGTAAAACAGTCACATTTTGTCTAGTATTTTCATAAAAAAAATTCTTTGGATAAAACGCAGTGTATAATATTCGTCATCTATGTGATGAACTCACTTGAATAATATCCGTTTTCATTAAAATTTGAAAAAACCTTTTTTAATATGTTCCTGTGAAGAACTTGAGCGTCGACAGAAAATGGAATTATAGCGGTAAATTATGAATATTTTTTCTTAAGAGGACCTCGACTTTTACCATTAACGGACAATGTCAAAATAACTTAATTTCAGTAAGCATTAAAAGCCAACACATGAGATTCATATCTTAGATCGAAAAGAGTCATGACTATATTTTGCTAAAAACACAGTTAAATGATATACTGAGAGAGAATAAAATCCTCATATCTCATGAATCATCAGGTCAAAACAATGGTTAGCTGATTAGGTTAGTTTATGAGTAGGTCTAAATCTAGACAAAATTAAAAGTTGTTAGACATTATGGTTGTTGAAATCCAGAGATGATTCTACTTATGTAAAATACCGTATTTTTGTTTGAGGTTAACCTTGTAGATATGTGAATGTATCCTTGCTCACTTTGGTTATATATATGGAGTCAAATAATTCTGTGAGTTTGTTTATTTTGTATTACAGTTAAAGAGTCAGAGAGTAAAAGCCATGCCAGTGTCAATTAAAATTTTATGTTTGAATCATCTTTTTATTACATCCTAATATCTTGAAGGTTTGAAATTAGATGAACAGTTTGAAAATAGACAAGTGGAGTTTTTTTTTATTTAAGAATAATATATCCTCAACATCAAAATCTGATTCTGGTGACGATGTAACAACAATCCCAAGTGAACAGCCACCATCCCCATTGATTTTACCAATTGATAATCTTACTAATAAATTATCGGATGAAACAACATCATCATTATCATCTTATCCAATAGCCATTGTACGATTAAATTCTCGATGTGAAAAATTGAAACAACAAATACAACTTTTAACAAATCAATTGACTGAAAGTATGCGTATTTATGCCACAAATGATATCGTAAAAATAATTCTAATAATTTTTAATTTTTGTTTTTATAGGTCAGATAACAGAAAAATATGCTAAAGATGAATGTGCTAAATACTTACAAATCTATGCACGTAACAATGAACGTTTTATCACGTTTGAACGAAAACAACTAGCTCAAATGAAAACACTACTCAGTATACTAACACCAAAACAACACAATATACTAGCAGGTAAAAGCATATCTCTATCAATATGTGCTGTTATCATCTGCTGACGTTGTATTTGATATTTAGAAATATCTGCGCAGACACATCCGGTAGGAACTAAAGCTACGGATGATTTACCAAAACGACGTGCATTTACCAGTCCTTCAGGGCCTTATATAAATCCCTCCTTGCCAATATCTGACCCTTCATCAACACTTCAAATAACAAACGATGGTCAAGCTATTGAGACAGGTTTAGGTGAACAATAGTTATTTCTTTTTCTCTTCTAACTAGATAACGGTTGCTAGATTGATTAATGCCTCGATTCAAAAGAAATAAACTTAAACGTGCGTGTATATCATGCGAAAGTCATACCCATATCATTTTGAGACGATGGAATACTCTTTTATATTTTATATTTATTTATTCATTTTAGCAGAAAGAACTGCTAAAGAAGAGCAGGATGATGATACTAAGTTACTTGCGGCTAGACTGCACAAATCGGAAACCGATTGGGAAGATCTTCTGTATCAGGTTAGTGTAATTTACATAAACGAATCGCCTAATTACCAGACATATAATATACATGTTGTTTTAAAACTAGAACTTCATCTTATACCCGATAACAAGAATAATAGTAGTTTCTATAAGTTATATTCTGAACAGTCATATTATCTTATATCTTCTTGTTTGTGATTATGAATTTTCTGGCACAATTTTTCGAGATATTCTGCTAGAATATTTAGTTTAGTTTTCTAAAATTCTAAAAAAACCTAACCGAAATCCTGGTAGAATCCTAACATGGAAGATCCTTCTAGGAATTTATTAAGATCTTAAATGTTAGAATACTATAAGATTCTAGTAGGAAATAAATACAAAGAGAGTTAGGTTTGTATAGAGGATACGCTCAGGTAAAATACTTGTAATGTTATAGCTCAATATTTTATTTTATTTTTCATAAATAATAAGATAATGAATGGTTCAAAGAAAATTTTCAATTTAGTCTTTAGACAAAGATTCATTCTTAGAAAGTAAATTGAAAAATCAAGAATAGCATGTCAAGCAGCATCTTCAACAATTCATACAAATTCTTTTTTTTTTTCATATATAGAAGGGTGTTGTGATGGAAGAAGAATCTGTTGCGATTTTAGGTTTCTTTTCTTTTATGACAATAATACACCATTCTTATTCCTTTAGAGAATAGAAAAAAAGATCTATTCTATTCTTAGAATTAAGTTTGAGTTTTTAAATAGAACCCGTGTTGAATGATACCTATATATAATATATTAGAACTGCATCTTTCTCTTTCATTTTTTTCTCATATCTCTCTTTCTCTTTCTCTCTCTAACTCTACATTAGAGATGTGCTGGACCAAACTTATGTGGACCTATGAAACATTGTTCTCATCTGTGTGACAATAGAAAGAAAATTTTTTGTATGCAATGGTAATCACGACTTAAAAAAGAATGAGAACTTTTCGAAGAAACAAACGTTTCTGCTTATCGTAGAATATTTATAAAAAAAAGATTTATACTCGAAGAGAGAATAGTCATGACATAATATTAAGACTTCGTTTATGCATGCAGTTCTTTATCATCTCCTTCTGTCGACTATCTTTTAGGATTAGTTGCGCATATGTAAGTTTTTCCACCTTTCCACAAGTTTTTTTTTGTTCTTCATCAATAACTGTTCGAATATCAGTTACGTACGTATTTGGAAGAATAGTTATACAAATTTCTGATTGTATAGGATCATGAGAAGAGAATTTAAGCTTTGATAAAAACAAAAAGTTCCAGTAGATACTTGTTATAAGTAGTTTGAAGATATCACTTCGCCCTTTCAACTTCGTGGGAAACGCTGAAACAAACATGACCTAGGAGAACAGAAGATAAAATCCATTCAAATTTATCTTTGTCGCTTCTGTACATTTTCTATCAATGAAATGTTGCTGATCATGTCTATGAATCATGCATAAAAGAAAAGAAATATTGGGACACAAGCAGAGGCGACAGAACGTTCCCATATGGGGTAAGGCTCGCGGTAAGAAAAGTAGCAAATTTAGAAAGTTTTTCGAGAAAGTGCAGTTTTCCATAATAAAAGTTTTCGTAACAAGAACAAGCGAGCAAACAAGAAAATACTTTTTTGAGTTCAATTCGTCAAAATAAAATGTCAGCTCGAGCTCCATGAATCCAGGCTATTTTTAATCAGACTCCAAAAAAAGTGACGTTCCTAGTAAAAAGGTCAAAGTTTGCGCTAGACTAATCAAAGTAAATTTGTTTGAAAAACGTGGCATATCTATATGATTAAAGGATCACTACGCTATTTTGAAGAAAAGACAATATATATTTAGAGGTTTCTTGGCGTTTCTGATGCCAAAAGTTAACATTTTATCTTTTGGTCTTTTATTCAGATAAATGAGGCCTTTCTGTCAATGTAGCCAAAGTATTATCTAAATAGCATAGTGCTAAATTCAAAATTCTACATCAAAATGGGGTAAGGCTCAGCCTAACAGAGCCAAATCCGAGTAAGGCTTAAGCCTTACCCAGCCTAGTGGTTCCGCCGCCTCTGGATACAAATGATCAAACTTCCTCCGTTATATATAACCTTAGTATATGAAAAATTTAGTTAAAGATATGAACTTTGTCCTCTTCATTCAAAAAAATATATTCTGAACTTGTAGTCTCCAACATTCTTAATGATTGAGACATGATAATGTTCATACAATCCATACTCATTTCGTTCATTCCTAAATGATTTAGCTTACCATATCAAAGATTTTTTCATCCATTAAATTCAAAACCTCTTCGATCAATTTTTGATACTTTTCTAAAATGTAAAACTCATTTTTAAGATTTCTTCGTTTATTATGTTGTTGTTTTTTTCTTTATATAGATTACACAAATCATGGATCTTTCGCAAAATTTTTGCGAAAAATGTTCGACATACCGTGATGATAATGAAAAATTACGTATAGCAAGTAGTCAGAAACAAGAAGAAAATGTAAAATTAATTTACGATCTATCAGTTGCCATAGCGGAATGTGAAAAACAAAGTCAGTTACGTGCTCATGTAGAACAACAACTACATGATGCTAATAAATTAGTTGAACAAGTATGTCATTTTTCAAAATTTTGATATTTGAATGTTAAAAACTGTGTGTCAAACAGACACCAACAAGTTATGTAATAACCTTGAACAAGTAACTTATGCTTTAGTGTCTTTGATCATTCGTCCTGCACCACGTTGGGATGTATAATACAGTTTCGCCGATTAGTCTCTGCAACTTTCAGGAACGAGCTAATATGTGGATAGTAAGTGTGTATAGATGACCATGTCAGAAGGTTATCAACTACAGCTTCATTAAACTATAAAGCTATTTATTGGGCTACTATTCTTCTTTTTAAAATAATTTATTAAACGACATATTCGTTCTAAAATTTTAATATATCGTTTTTCATCTCTGAAAGATAGAATATTAGGAATAGTGTTTATATTTATGAAGCAGATCATAGAAGATACAATTTTCTCTTTAGGAGTATAGTAGGCGTATGCAAAACTTTCGAAATTATTCAATGACAATCGATCAAGACTCAAATGAGATGGTAGTGAGCGCTAAAGTTGCTCTAAGTAAAAATTATTGTTAAGCCTTAATTTGTTTTTGTTTTTCTGATTGTTTTTGATATTAATAACGTGAATATTTAGATTATTCAACTGACAGACATTTCGATATTTGCTTGTTTGATTCGAAATGCTGCGTTGTGATTATTTGTTTCAGAGACTATAGCTTTCATAGTTTCCAGATAATCACAAAACCAAATTATTTCGCTTGAAAATGTTGACTGATTTATGAAAAAAAAAATTCGATTATATTTCATTTTCTCATTTTAGTTGGTAAGTCTATTTAAAAAAGTTGAGAAGAATGAAGCTGATTTTCGTGATACGAAGACACACTATGAAAATTTATTCATTGAACAAGTAAATAATGTTAAAAAATTAGTTAAAGAACGTGAATTATTGAATTTATACATAAAACGATTAGAAACAGAAAATCATTCATTAATAACAATAAACACAGAAGAAACAACACGAATACTTTCACATACTACACAGTGTCCAACAACAATTGAAGTATATCATTGTAACGTATCTGCTGATACTATTGTACATTTTCGGTACATTTTTAGGAATCATGGGGATTACTACAGAAATTACGAGAACAACTAATCAATCAATTAAAACTAGAACAAAAATTACGAAATGATTTACAATTACTTCATAATAATTACCAAGCCGACATTAGAGAACGAGAACAAATTGAAAATTTACTCAATCGAGATTTAAATACAGCAAAAGATGAAATAATTGTATTACAAAGTATTCAGACAGAATATGAACGTATTACAGGATTGAAAAATAATCTAGAAAAACAATTGGAGCATAAAGTAATTGAATTGAATACAACAAAAACTGTTTCCACAACACTCACAAATCAACTGAAAGAAAAATTAGAATTATTAGATCAAACAAAGTCAAAAACTGACGAAGACAATATTGCATTACGTATTCAATTACAAAAAATGAAAATTGATCTTGACAACAGTGAATTAGTTCAAAGAGATTTTGTCAGATTATCTCAGTCATTACAAGTAAATCGATCAAAAGTTTGTGTTCAAAATCTTCGATAACTTTATTTTTGTCTTTAAGATTCAGTTAGAAAATATTAGAGAGTCTGAGCATGTGTTAAGGTGGCATAATGAAGAAGATTATCATGACTGTATGAATTGTAAAACACCCTTCACAGTCACTTGGAGAAAGGTAAATTATTTCGATTTTTAAGCATATATGAATAACTTACTTTATTTACATATTTCTTTCTTTTCGTCTTTTAGCATCATTGCAGGTATGGTTCTGTTTTGCTAATCGAGAAAGAAATTCGACTAAATTGTATTCAATTTGTGCTTTTTTTCTAGACACTGTGGAAAAGTGTTATGCAAAGATTGTACTAACAAAACAGTCTATACTGGACCAAATAATCGGGCATCTCGTGTATGTGACGTGTGTTATACATGGTTGGTGAAAGATTCACAACCATATTTTCACTCAACTGTTCCAGAAATATGAAGAAATTTAGTCGATGTGCTTTTATTCTCAATGGTTGTCTAAGCAGCCATCAAGAAAACTTGTCCTTTTTTCTATTTATAAATATTAGTCAATTTTCAATTAAGGTTGTGCTGATTTGGTATTTAGTACGACAGTTTTGTAGTATTAATAACCAAAAAGCATATCGAACATACTATAGCGCAAATCTTTGGAATAACAATCAAATACTTTCATTAATAGAGCTATATATGAAAGTGTCGTGAAAACCAGTTCTTCACTGTGTAGCTTGTCATCAGTAAATCAAAGACATCTCTAGAAGCCATAGTAAGTCTCTAGAAAATCTCTATGTGTACTTGAGTTACCTGAGATGTGTAGGCATGAGGAATCTGGATTAGACGTACCTAGTGACCCTTCAAAAGATTTTCAGAAAACTTTTTCTTTCTAAGAAAAATTCTCTCTAAATTCTTTATCCAATATCGGCTCGACACTATGGAAAACCGGTAATATGAGCAACATGATGCTACTGTAGATACTCGTAAAGAAAATAGTACTCTTAGTTCACTTTTCATCATCTATCGGTGACTATAATTCAGATGTTTCTATCTTATATTTAGCTAGATTTATTTTTGGATTTGACTTACGTCTGACTCTGTTTGAAAATGCTTCATTTCAACATGTTATTTACCTTGAGTTACCTTATCCTTCGTTTTTTCTAAAATTTAGTGTATTTTTAGAACAGTTCTTTTTTCTAAATATTGGTGTGTGAACTTGATCAAAAAAAGATATAAATTTATAAAACCACTTCTTAAATTGCTTCATTGGCTAATAATATATAGCTAACATTGACAAGGCTTATCGATTTATGTTAGCTAACTTTGTTTTCTGTAGAAACAATCAAAAACTTTTCTGTTTAATTCAATTTTATTTTTGCAAATGAGATGGCAAAGTAAATCATATCAGAGATATATAAATGAAGTTGATTTAAAGTTAGCAAAAAAGCTGTAAGAAAACGTATATCAGATGAACAAGGAAACATATATACAAGTAGTAAGAGATATTTAAAAAGTGGAGGTATTGCACAAGAGAAGAAGACAGCGAGAAACTTGCTTCTAATTCAGTAGCTTTAATTCATCTTCAAGAGCCAATTTAATGATGAATTCTTGATGATTTTGACCGGTTTTAGATTCTGTCGTATATTGTCAGCTGAGATATGAAGGCATTGTTGTAGACAGCGGTGCAATATTCAAAATACCAGGACAATTCATGCCCTACACAGCTGGAGTGATACTGTTATCATTCCAGAAGTCCTATCTAGGATCATGAATATTTGTTTACGATCTTTTATCGTCTTTTCGACGTTATGCTTCCAGATCAGATTGCTAAATAAATAAACTTCGTGCATAAAGGTATTTGGAAGAGCAGTAAGATTGAAAAGTCGAATTATGAAGTGTAAAATTGCTACGAACATTACTGATTTCAATAGAGACTAATATAATTAATTATTTGATATGCGATGTGTTCTCACACCATCATCAGAGATAACCAACTTTATAGAAAATGTTTTCATCGTACATGAAGAAAAGAGAAGAAGATTGAACATATAATATCATATGTTTTTGAAAACATTGTTCATTGGACTCTGTAATTTGACAAATTTGATAAATAACGGATGGTTTATGAAGAATGTGCCACTTTTATTTTATTTTTCTGAGGGACTGAAAAAGTTTTAAGTTTCCATTCCAGCCTAATTGAACAGAGAATTCTACTCTATAAAACCCTGTATATGTAATATTATTAGTCGTGTGTGTCTAGATAAATAGAGTTTGTAACAGCAGGTAAAAAGTAAAACTGTGAAGCAATGAAGAGAATATTTGCGAGTCTACTGTATTCGACCAATTCCTTTAGCATGATATAGGAATCTTTACATTATACTGACCACGACAATTAAACGATTGTCGTCGTTCAGAAACAAAACTTTGACGAAAACGGTTTTACCTACACTGTATGATTCGAAAATGATACAACTATGTGTTTGGATGATTTTTTTCTACATACCGTATGATTTCACGGGCTCATTCTGACATGAAAACGAGAGAAATCTGTCTTTTAACGCATGAAAATTCGTGCTTTTTTCAAAAGCTCATATTTTCTAAAAGTGCCGACTAATTTGTGCACAAAAATTTTTGTATTTTTTGTTTCGATAACAGAAAGCGCCCTAGCCTTGAACACAGTCCTGAGTCCGCGGAACATTTTTATAATATCCCATGTGTTCAATTTCGGTACAACTTTTGAAAAATATTATTTCAAATCTGAAGAACACAAAAATTTTGACAGCATACCTGTTGTTACTAAACTCTATTTATCCAGACACACGACCAATATGTTAATATTACATATACAGCGTTTTACACAAAAAAATAAAATAAAAATGGCACATTCTTTATAAATCATCGGCTTTATTAATAAGATGAGAATTTCTCATAGACTCCACTTTAAGCGAAATTTCAGGACAGATCACTGCGGCACCTTCGATCAAGACAAAAGGCCAGGTCCATGATGATGTAGAGTATCGCCTCGACAATCGACTTTTTGATTAAAAAGTATTAGAATGTTGTTTGGTGGTTTCTTGTATACGTGATTAAAATACAGACTGATTAAAACTATTTAGAGGAATAAAAAAGTCTAGGACTGCTATAAACTCTTTCTCTTTTATGTTTTATTTATTTACTATTGCTCTTCCAACTCATTAACTATTTATTTTTACTACTGTTACTTTTAAAAATGTATGTTGTTATCCTGTCTTTTTTGTATATAAGGAGGTATATTTTCACTGTATCCCACAATATTATTATTCATCTCTGTCGATATCATATATTTTTGATGCTTGTTTATGTTGTTGTCGATTACGTATTTGCCTGTATTTTTTGACAAATAAGTACAAAAAATTAATTATTTAATTTCATATACAGGATAGAAATATGTGACAGTTTTGAATCTGTTATTTGTAGGATTCTTCTGTTGTATTCAAACTGGAAATACAAAATAATTTATATGAAGTTATCAAAAGAAAAATCTTTCCCGCTTGAAACAATTAATTTTCCTTGTTCATTAATTCTTAAATTAGAACATGTTATTGACAAGAATAATTACAGCGGATTCAAGTAATATATGTTGAGCAATAAAAATCAAACTGATTTATAGTTTTATCATAAATAATCACAGAATTAATAACAAATTTTACCAAAAATTAAAAATCAAAAAATTTGTGTACATATTCTTTTACTTTACAGTTTACACTTTACATATGTATCGGGTAGGCCTTCTTGTCGACTTTTTTTCTCAACATTTCTAGAAAACGCTTTGATCACATCACGAGCAGCCAACTTTGGTTTCATAAGCCAGTTTCCTCCGTCGATGAACATTATATGACCAGTGATAAATGAACCTGCAGTAGAGCACAGATAGACAACTCCCATTGCTACTTCATGTTTCTCTCCCGGTCTTCCTAGTGGACTTGTTTCTGTTAATAAATTTGTATCTAATATATCACCACCCAATTTGGTGAAACCGGGTGTACCACTGATTAGACCTGGAACTATTCCATTTACTCGTATTTTATATTCACCCCATTCCAATGCTAATGATCGAGTAATACTGTCGATAGCCGCTTTCGCTGCGCTTGCATGCACTTGATACCAGGTTGCAGGATATTGTAGATTAGCACTGATATTAATAATATTAGCATTATTGCTCTTGCGTAGCTAAAATGAGTAAAGAATTTATATTTAGAATGAAGTAAAACTGAGGCTCAGATTTTTTTTTACTTCGCTGAATGTCGCATGACACATTGTAAAAACGCCAATGGCATCGATTTCCATTACCGTTCGAAATCCTTTAGGCGATAAATCTTCAGCGGCTGATAAAAAACTAAAATATATTAAGAAGTATTCATTAAATAATTCTTTAAACTTAAATATATTTTGTACGACTTACTTTCCAGCCGCACTATTGACTAATATATCTAACTGTCCATATTTTTCTACTGTCTGTTGAACAGCTCGAACGGCATCATCATTAGATCGCACATCACCAGGAGTAGCGATGGCTGTAATTCCTTCCGAAGATAAAGAATCAACAGCTGATTTTAATACATCTGCACGTCTACCCATAACAGCGACTTTACATCCATGCAAACCAAGTTGTCTTGTGATTTCCAAACCGATCCCACTACCTCCTCCTGTAATCAGTGCTACGTGATTTCTCAAAATATTGCTTTTGAACGGTGATTCAGAAGACGTTACCAAAGCTATTAGGTAACAAAAAAATATGTATTTAGCCTCGTAGATATACTGTTACGGTACAATGATAGCGCTCATTCAAACTGTTCGCTTACTTCTGCTAACAAATACCGATGACATGGTGAAGACTTTCGAGTTTTGCTTGAAAAGTAGTTTAGAAAAACGTGTGAACATTAGTTAACTTGAGAAATCTAGAAAGGAAGCTGAACACATTTTTTAACCATCAAATTATTGGATTACAGGTTTTCACAGGACGAATTTAAAATTGTCGATAATGTTCCCGAAAAAAACGACTTCAACAAGGACACTTCAAATATTCAACTGTTTTTCCAGAAGATGAATTAAAATCTGCCAAAATCTTTTTATTGATGCGCCAATCGAAATCTTATAACATTTTCTGCATCGCGTTCCAATATGCTGTCTCAGAGTTTTAATTTGGAAACCTTTTGTTAACCATCAATAATGGTTTACAGTGTGTGATCAAATTTTCTCTCTTCCACCAACGACTATTTTTCGTCGTATTGTAGGAGCTAAATCTGAAAGAGTTCACATTTTTCGTTTTCAACATGACTCAGCACTGTTTATTTATTACATATAAAAATGACAAGAAAAATAAAGAAAACAATCGAGACAAATATACACGCACACAAACATACATATACATCAACATATTATTTACTTAATTGAGAAGACTTTATACAACCGGGGCACGTAAATACAGTTCCGTGTATAAATAGATCACATTCAAAGCAAAAATAGTTTTTACAACTGACACATTGAAATTTGTTTAATTGACGTTCATTAAATACTATTTGACAACCAAAACATTTTTTCGATGTTTCAGTGGTTGCATCACCATTAACAGTATGATTTGTTTCATCTTGATTATGTTCATGAGCATTACCATTACTAATCGTTGATGAGTTCCGTGGAATTTCAATAAATTGTTCAACAAAAAAAAGAAAATGATATGAACGAGCTAAATGTGGTGCTGATACAAGCGTCAAATGACAAACTGAACATTCCGTTGGTAATTCACAATATTTGCTTTCACACGTAGGACAAAAATAACCGCTAATGGAAAAACCTGTCGAACCATCTCGTTGCTCTAAATGACACATACACATTGACGCTTTTTCTTGCTTATTTGTTAATGATGTTGTCGTTGTTGGACTGTTCCCAGTTTGACTTTCTGATGAACAAACGCGGTATTTTGGAAAACCCATTCGAACTAGAGATGATTCAAATTTTGTTAAGGCGGGTAATGGACGAGAATGAATTTGTAATAATTCTTGAAAATGTGTTGAATCCATAATTACATGGTATAAACCTATAATAAAGAAAATAAGCTCAATAAAAAAAATCAGTAGATATAGCTAGACAATTCTCACCTTTCGTATCAGTACAAAGTTTACGAAATATTCTTACTTCGGCAGATAAACTAATAACAGAACAACGTATTTCATTCTCTTTACATAACTAAAAAGAAGAGACAACAAGCGAAACATTGACGCATGATCTAAGTGGTGATTTCTTTTAGAAAACAAAATTCTGTTGTCTAATAGGGCTGGCATTTGTCATCGTTCTCAAAAGTGTAATGATAGAAATACAACCATCAGGCCATATTATTAGCATGCATTAATATAGCTCACAACTCAAAATTAGACTATTATTCACGAACTAACGAACATTTCTGGTAGTAATTTACTTTTCTGAACGTTAAATAACTAAAGTTAGAAAATCTTACTTTGATTGTTTGAGAAATATTTCCAGGATCGCAAGTTGTTAAACTACCCAAGACAAAAAGCATTTCACGACTGGAATACTTTGGCATATGCCTACGTACAAAGAAAAAAGTCAAAACTGTAATCAAATGCAAAAAAACAAAACAATTATTCTTACTTTAATGTTTGTAAACCTAATTCTAAAGCATTTTGTATAGATGATTCACCTTCACAGTCTTGATATCTCAATTGTTCGAGAAGATTAATATGTGACCGTGGATTTCCTAATAGGAAAAGAATGAAAAAAACGCTCCAGCAAGAGAATAAATCATTTTTACCTGCTAGTTCCGATATTTTTTCAACGCGCTTCTTTTTCGTCACTAAAATGCCAATTTGACTAATCGGATTTGAATCAAAATACATGGACACAAATTCTTTTAGAAGCTAAAACACGTAAAAGGTACGTTAAAAAACGATTAACAAGAACAAAACTAGATAACCTAACCTCAATAGCACAAAATAAACGAGTTGGTCGAAGATCTTGATCTTTCATAGCTTCTGACATATCCAAGACCACATAAAGATGCCGCATCTAAGAAATGAATTAAATATCGTTTACGAAAGAAGTATCTACGAGAAGAGGTACGAAGGCTTCGTACATTCACGAACCATGCCAAGTCGAACATTTGGAATTTGTGCTAATTCATTTCGTCTATTTTTCTGATTGATTGCATTGACGGTCGCACTGATCGAGCCACTTTCATCTTCTTGTATTACTTCCCTGTGAAGAACTGAATAACATTAGCATTGACTAAAGTAAATTCAATAATTTGTTTACCAGGTACGTTCATAACCAGTCTCCCATCGATACTGGTCTTCGTTTTCGTCCATTTTTCTGTCTTGCGGAAGTTTAAACAATTATTAGTTTAAAAGTAATAATAAGACCTAAAATTTTCGAGAGACAATATCAGTCAGATAATCATCGAAACAGATTAAGGGTATCCGCTCCCTCATTTTGTCTCTTAATACAAAATTGCAAAGACTGATCGGGAAGAGTTGATAATTCGAACGGTAAAAAAAGTAGTTGATACTTTGAACAGTAGTTTATCTTCGAAAATATGAAACAAAGCAAAACAGAAACGTTTCCATCATCCTCTCTATTTAATTCTTAATGAGCTTATTTTCACTTTGTCTTTTATTTAATGAAAACCCCGACTCTACTCCAGCATATGAAATGTCAGAGTGGAAGAAACTAAACGGACGAAAATAAAAAAACAAGCTCTTTCTGCTAACCATGTCCTGTTCACTCATTATTGATGGTCCAATATAAAACCAATCAATCCACTTAGTCTAAAGTGCATTTCTACTTTACATTCAGTACTTAACGCATTTTTCGGTTGGTGAAGGAGTGGATAAAACATGGACCTTCAAACAACGGCACTTTCTTTCGCAAAAAGCGGGAGACAAAAATTCTTTTGTCCGCCTTGCTTGTCTCACATATTCGCCAAATAAAGAAACTCAAAACACAACAGATTACTATTCCCTCTGCAATAGTGACTATGGTCGTATTATGAGGGCTTCGTCATTGTACTGATTTTTAGAGCATTTCTGCTGTATTGACGAAAGTTTTGAGAATTTGAACTGACCCCTGCTTTGGTTATATTTTTAAATGCCATCTTATATGAAATGCAGGATTTATTCTTCTATGGAAATCTTAGAACGTTTTCTCTATTATGTCTTTGAACTGATTTATTAGTGAATCTTTTGTAAAGGTGTTTCTCGTTTTCATTCATTATTTAGTTTTGATCCTCTTATTAATTGAATATGCTACATCACATTACTGCATGTTGATTTATATTGTGCTTACAAATGTCACGGGAAAAAATATGTCAGCTATCGACTACGAACGGATATGTTTGGTAAGTCCAATTTAATTTGTGAACACCAAGCGATTGCACCAAGCGCACCTCCCGAAAATCCGCAACTCAAGGGGGTAAAAGTACCACTTCACTTCACCTAGGTAAAACGCTGCTGAAACGGTCGAAACAATAAAAAATCACTTCAATTTCACTTCAAGTTAAGCGGAAGTGGTGAAATGGTACTTTCCCTCCCCTATCAGGGGCGCCGTTTCAGCAGTGAAGTGGTGAAGTGGTGCTTTTACCCCCTTGCCGCAACTGCACTTATGTCCTTTATTTCTCTCTCTCTATTCGACTTTTTATCGTTTTAGTAATTTGACAAAAGATGCTATACGTCTTCAAAGCACTCCGTACGATAACGTGATTGAAATCAAACTCATCAAAGATGACAATGTAAATAAACGTTGAATTAGCATACGACAGAAATGATTGTCAAATAATGTTTTATGTTTAGTTTGAACTGTTGAACAATACATCTTCGGGTAACTTTGTTCTTAATGATCATCAACAAATTTCAAGTGGCGAAACTGTGGTTGTTCATGATAAAGATCAATTGAGATTCGATAAAT
>CAJNOQ010000743.1:0-42174 GCA_905250885.1 Didymodactylos carnosus
AAGAACCAACGGGTAGTTTTCGAGGGAGGAGACCGGGAAGGGCCAAAGTAGGTCTCACGGCTACGCTTACCATAAAGAAGTAAAAAGCGCTAGAGACTTCATTGTTGCGTCATATGAACAAACTTGGAAGCCGTTTTCATTGAATATAAATAAAGTTATGTTTTGTTGGGTTTTGAGCTCGTCCAGCGCGCTATAAAACGAGTGATATCTGCTAATGCAGTTAAAGTCCTCCAGTCAAAAATTCTTTCCTAATGTCAGGAGAGAAAATCTCATTTGCGGATAGAAATATGCAACTTTGTATGCTCTTTCAAGCTAGCAGTATGAGAACGCTTGTTAGTATTAGGTAAGGTCGGATTCCGCTGTTCTGGCACCCCTAAAAACGCGTCAATTCAGAACTTATGGCCGATGAAAAACCGTGTTCGGAATAATTTTTCCATGGGCCGACAGTGGTCTTTCCATACCTTTAGCAGGACTATCGATTGCATATAATCAGACCTTCCCGGCTTTAAGTCGTGTATAAAGTGGGCGAACCTGTGCCGAAGTACCCAAAAATAACATCTAATACTCAATATTTGAATGAAATCAAACTGCCTGTCTAAGAATCTTGCAGAACATTTTTCTTCAGACACAATTCTAAAAATTGATAGCGTCAGTTTTTCACTTTATTTGTGGATAACCGACATATCGGCTACGATAAAAGTGTACTCTGTAGATGATCATACATGTATTTGCAACATTTATGACCATCTAGAGAGTACTGCAAGATGTTATACAAATTGTTTGTTAATGATCACTGATTGGACGTTAACAGCACTGCTTACTTTTCACAACACTTCGTTTTGTATTTGCATTTGCAGATCTCAGAAAAACTACTCTCCACTTCTAGGGTAACGCGTTTTATGATAATAATAGACTACAAGCGTTCTAATTTGAAAGAAGGGCACTATTTTTAGAATCATATATTTACTGTTTGATAATATTTCAAAAGCAAATATAATCTGAATCAAACAACTTATGAGGGCAAATAAAAAATAAACTTTCACTTCTTTATTCAATATATTGAATACAGGCGAAAGTTTATTTTTTATATATACCATTTGAATGACATATAAAGAGAAACATGCCTGTAATCCTAGTTGAATAGTCTCAGTACGTGCTCTGCGAATCTGTATCGATGTAGTTTTTGGTTCCACTGATGTGAATTTCTAGAAGCTATTCTCAAGCTCTTTTCTGACGTCACTCAAACTGCTTGGTCTTCAAATTATGTTTTATTCAAATAGGAGTTGATTAGTTACGAATACTATCTCATGAGATAAAGATGAGTAGATTTTGTATTAGGACCTCGAAGAAAGAAAGTAGACGACGGCTCAGTGTTGTATTAGAGTATTGGTGTAAGCTGTTTCTATTGGAAAGGCAAGTCAACGATCAAATCAGGTTATACCTATTACATGATGTTGTGTTTACAAGGAGAGGAAGAAAATAAAAGTAACGATACATAATAATAAAGAAGAAGAGTTAACTAGTTTGAAAAAGAAAAACGAAGAAACTCGACTTGCTAGGTAAAACAGAAGGCCAGGTGGTCTTCTATTATGGAGCGGGGGTTACTGTGAACTTCAAATGGGCATTAGATAATGTGTAAGGCTGAAAGAAAGATTATTTGCGTGAGATCTGAGAACAATTTAGAGTTACATCAACTATTCCAAATAGATCTGTATCCTTAACGAACTGTATCAGAGTATTCCACTGAGTACAATGTTCAATAACCGGTGTCGAAAAGTCTCCTACACAAAAATATATCTAACAGTTATTCTATGTTACTGTCGATTATAACTGTAATTATCATCAACTGTGGTAATTTGACTAGTGTTGATTCAATGATGAACATACAGTTTTAAAAGGACACGAATTTAAAACAGTCCGAAAAATGGCAGAATGGAGCCCATTATCTAAATTTGTCTAAAAAGTACAAAAAAGAGCCCAGATAATGCTATCTATTTTATGTATTATGCAGAATGCACCCTGTTCTGCTTTTCAGCTACTTGTATCTCCCTTTTCGTTCGACATTTGGTGAAGTATATTCATAAATAGGAGTGTATTAAAATTAAAAAAAAGCAACAGTGACTGAGTATCTGTAAGAAAGGTGCTGTTTCTTGAAACTACACGAAATCATTCTCACTTGTACATGAATAAATTTCTACCCCAAGCTTTTTATAACATGTTGCAGTTGGTACGTATATATAACAATGAACGACTAGGTAGCAATGTGTGCTTCTTCAACTCTACATTTGACTTTTATAGTATCTTCATAAGCGTGTAGTATTTTTGGTAGTCGAGCAGTACACGTTTCAGGACTCTTTTCTGTTTTATTCATTGTAAGATAATGATTGCTAAGGCACACAATCAGTTGTTTTCAGTAAACAGTGACTTTTATACAGAACAGCAACAGTCAAGTCCAAACGGTGATTGAACAGATTTCTTTTTGGAATATTTTCAATAATTGGGCCTTAGTTATTATGTTTACCATTTGAGCCTTATTCTTTTTAATAAAAATTTTCATTAATATCCTAAATGAGTGAGTTGCAGAAACCTATTCAGTATTGGGATTCAGTAGAGTATATCGTAAAAGGAAAATGTTTCTTTGATGATAACATACAATTTTGATTTTAGTTTCGAGCAAGAAAAGCAACCGTTAAGGTTAGTAACTTTACCTTCAACCAGTCTGGTGACTTTTTTAAAAAAATTTCCTATTATTTTGTTTTATAGCCGAGTGATCAAGAAGAGGGCGAACATGAACATGTGTGGGATAGCCCAGTCGAATTCGTCCTTTCTCTTATCAGTAATTCAGTCGGTCTTGGAAATGTTTGGCGTTTTCCATATTTAGCCGCAAAGAATGGCGGTGGTAAGTTGATGGTGTAGAACAGGTTTTTCACAGTACATGATGAAAATGGTGCGATATCCAAATCTTGTGACCATTCATTTAAAGAACGTCATTATTCATCTCTATGCTATGTACATAACACTTCATCTAGTGTACAGTGGTGAAGAATGAAGAATGGTTCGCAGATCCGATCTCGTATGACGTAGATATGCACCAGAGACGGAAACGGGTCGGATCGGGTTTGGGTCAACGTAAAAGATATTGATTCGGATAGGGTCGGACCGAGTCATGTCACGTTTGGTTGATCAGTTTCGATCTAACTCAGGTGAATATAAAATAGACTGCCTGAATTATCCAAACTTTTCCACTCATACAAGGAAAAACTGACAAAAACCGTAAGGAATCTGATCATTTTTTTGAAAAAATTTCAAAACAGTCTGACTAAGATAACTTTTCTATAGGAAATAAGGGTTTCTTTGAGAGTGTGTACAAAGACATTTTCATGTTTTGGATTTAGTTCGGACAGTTGCAAAATTTTCGAGTCCATTCGGATCGGGTCGGGTTCGGACCAACGTATAAGATATTGATTTGGGTCGAGTCGGACTCGAGTCAACTAACATTCGGGTAGAGTCGGGTTCGGGTCACACTTGGTTGAAGCGTTTCGGTCTCTGGTATGCACCAGTACCAGTATAAATACTGATATACTGGGCCAGTATTTACTGGGTACCCAAATAGTTTGGTTAGAATTTGTCACAGCAGCAGCTTGTAACTTTGTAATAGTTATTTATGGGAAATTATTTGTAGATTTGAAAGAAAATAAGTAGTTATGTTATTGTATAAAACTCAACTTAGATATTAGATAGCGTTCTACATTCCGTATAGCATAAGAGTATAAGTTCTGTAAGGCCTAGAAACATATTAATCTACAAATACCCGCATTCAACAGTGTCTCTTTGTCTAGGTATCCAACATTTCTGCTATAATGTCCAAACCATTTGGGTACTCAGTATACTGCTACTGGCACATACCGAGTATGACAGAGCGCTTTTGAAAGTAGATTACGTCAAGTCGGTTTTCGACATTCTAACTGACAACACTTTTTCAGGTTATTCTTATTATGCATCTAAAGTGCTGGATATTCAAGGTTAGACCAAGATTTTTTTCCCCCTTAATTTATATATGATTGGATAGAGCGCGTCGAGCTTAGTAAGAAAAAGTGGTTTTTAATTCTTTTAGAAATACTTTTTCAAGGAAGAAAAATAGAAAAATTGGAAGGATGTAACGTTTAATAGCGGTTCTAAAGACGTAAAACAATCGGCACAAAAAAATCTAGATATGTTTGTAAAATTATTTATGAACTTTTTACAGGGGGAGTCCAGGGTGTTCATACTCGATACATCCTTGACTTCAATCTAGATCAAGCATCAGATTCATACTCAATTTTGAATGGCGAATCTGAAAAGATGTTTTCAAAAAGGTAGAAGAACGACAAAGAAAAGAATGCGAATTTTCTACAAAATGAAGGAGTTTCCGAATCAAAAACCGCTTTCCTTACTCAGTTCCATGCACGCTATCTAACCATGTATAAAAAAACGAAAAGAAAAATTGTAATCGAATTTTCGGTACTTTACAAAAACATCGAAATAAAAACGGTTTAACCTCGATTCGTCCCTAATTGACAGTTCAATTAGTTTTATATAAAATGTTTGTTTTCAACTCGTCCTTTCTCAAGTTGTTTCACAAAGAATTTTTCTTAGAAAAACCCCACGGGAGAAAAAGTCATTTTTGCAAAAAAAATGTAAAACAAAAAGTTTTATAGAAGGTATCATATTCCTCAAATGTCTATAGATAGATAGCTGAGCATCGATGTATCAGCAGAATCACGTATGCAAAGTTAAACTTTACATGCATGTAAAGTTCAGAATTCTAGAACTCTGCATTCTAAGGAAAATTCTAGATTCAACCTATGTGAAACTGAATTTTACATAAACTTCACAAATTGAACAAAATTTCTTTTTCTTATATAATACATAGAAATTCCTGACATGCATACAATAAATAACAAAAACTGTATCGTGAGGGTAACTGCGACCGCTGACTTTTTAGAGTTTTCCCCCATCGTTTCCAATGAACAATCTCGTTTTAATTTAACATTAGTTGTCTTTACGGTTCAGTCTAAAGAAATTTCTTCTTAACATATAATTCTTCAACATGTTTGGTTTGGTTCCTTTCTTTCTTATTCTTTTTCTTTTAAATTTTGTAACTTGTACAAGCAAGAATTTTCTAAGTTATGAAAGAAAAGAAGAAAAACATAGTATAAAAAGAAAAAGTTAAAGATGCATTGTCAAGATACAGTTTTTGTGATCGACTCTGAACTCTGAAAAGTTAACGGTTGAGGTTGCAGTCACGATACATGTTTTGTCCTCTACTGTATGTATGTCAGGAATTTCTATGTATTACACAAAAAAAGGAAATTTTGTTCAATTTGTGTATTTTAATTTAATTTAATCAATTGTTTGTATTTAAAACGTTGATAAAGTCATTATGATCTAAGAAGATCAAAATAAACTACAAGAAATTAAATTAAACTTCTGTTCTGTTCACATTTCTGGTTGTACATATTTTCTTTATATTCTTTGTGTTGTCTCTTTAGTAATTAATTTGATGATAAAAAATATCGATACCCTTTTCCGCTCTTTTAAATGAGTTGCCGTCCGAAAGAATTGGTTTGAAATTGGCATAATAGTAGCTGAAATACTGAAAGTGTCTCTTTTAAAACATGAATGATTCCGATGAATATGGTACCGTTTTAGCTAAAGTTATAGACCTGTCTCGTCTTTAGTTTAGTCTGAACGAAACCTTTTCGAAACCTATTCCATTTTATTCAGAAGAGTTCACACTGTATATGTTGCTAAAATCTTTTCTTTGGTATAACAAATCGAATGGTCGACTCAGTTTTCTCAAAATCCGCGCACAAACGCTTTCCCAGAAAATCCAGCATTTGAATAACCGCCCGGAAGCTTTCTGAACACGTTCTTCGACAGTGCAGGCGGTCGAACCTCTCATTCAACGCATTTTCGATGTTACTTTTTATTTTCCTGAGTGTAGGATGAAAAATGCTTTCCGAATACTCTGCCGAAACTTATAGTTCCCAGTTTTGAGGGAAACAAGCACCTGGTAGTTCGCATACATAGTCTTTCGTAGGCTATCCAGTACGCTCTATCGATCTATGATATTAGAATCTCTTTGCGATCACTTTCATTTTGAAACGAATTTTGAATAATAACGGTACCAAAACCACCCGAATCACTCATATTTAGAAACTCACTGTTTGGTAAACAAATTTTCTAATCGAGTTTCAGGTTTCCAGACTGAAAAAAGGTGTGACATACCTAATTTTGTATGCTCTTCACGATGGAAATGATATCAGGAGAAAATAAATTTTGGCATGTTATGGCCAGCACCGGAAATGCTCCATTCTGTGGCAAAATCTGTCTTAAAAGATGCAGAAAATAGTGTTATGATGTTTCATGTCATGTATTCGTGCATAGCCATGCACATCTACAAATCCATGGTACATGCAGTTGATTATACGAGAACTTAAGAGAAGCAATACATGTCATTCTTGCTCATTTTAGGTGCTTTTCTAATTCCATATTTCATAATATATTTTCTTGTTGGTGCTCCACTATATTTTCTTGAATTGGCACTTGGGCAATTTTCTAGTCGAAGTCCATCGAGCTCATTTATCTTAGCTCGAGGATGGCGAGGTAATTAACTACTACTATCCGTTTCAAAATATAATGACCACGGTTGCTTTTTGAATAACATTTGAAGAGAACGAGCTACGAACCTACGACTTCACATTATAAAAGAGGACACTCGATTCTGTGAAAAAATGAGTTAGGTTCGATCGGTGTACTATGGTGTACGTTTCAAAACAAAAACCTGAGCTTCTCGTTCCAAAAGTCTATATAGTAAAGCAGTGCGCCCGACACATGTGGATAAAGAGCAGATGTCGCAGAAATGAAGATTCGATGAGTTTTTTTTATTGCAGTACGATCATAGGTGAAAAATTGAACTTTTCAGAAAATTCGTCTTTTGAACTTTCTTTTTTCTGATAGTAAAATAAACATTGCCGCAGTAATCAGCATGTTCGAAAACCTACGTACCATATGTTTCTTAGATTTCAGATTTAGCCGATAGATGGGTCTCCCGATATTGCCATGATACATGGAGACGTGTGACTTGCGTCAGATTGAAGAGCTGCATCTGCTCTATATACATATGTGTTTAGAGCACTGCTTTACTATACAGACTTTTGAAACAACAAGCTCAGGTTTTGTTTCAAAAGGTACACCATGGTACATCAATCGATCCTAAATCATTTTTCCACAGAATCAAGTGTCAGCGTTCATAATGTGAAATCGTAGAAACGTAGCTAGCTCTCTTCAAATGTTATTCAAAAAGTAACCGTGATCATTATATTTTGAAATGGATAGTAATTTTATTGTTCATTACATATGTTTTTCTTATAATATGATTTTGTGCTCGAGCAGGTATTGGATTTGCAATGGTGATCAATTCGGTATTATCTAATCTATACTATAATGTATGAAATATACTTAACAAAACTATCAGTTACCGTGAAACCAATAAAATATATTTGTTTAGGTTATAATTAGTTGGGCATTGTTTTACTTCGTTTTATCGTTTCGAAAAAATCTACTATGGGGTAGCTGCGATAATTATTGGAATCGCAATTGTTTCATTCCAGGTTCATAAATGTCCTAATGCTGTATAACGTAGTAACACATGTACGAAAATCTTGGTATTTGTATTCAGGCGTCACGAACAGAACAAATGATGAATCACAACCTGCAACAACTGAATTCTTTAAGTAAGTAAGGTGCTTAGTTATTGTGCTATATATACATACTAATTAGTTTTCTCAACTGTAATCTATGAAAACCCATTTGTGTTTTATGATACCTGTAAGAAAAAGTATGTGCGAAGGGGAGAAATGAAAACATCTCTTTACAAAGTTTTCATTGATTATCTAAACTGAAATAATAAATGATAAGACTGTTGTCTTCCACATTGGTACACATGTATTATAAGATAGCTCTCACAATAATTTCATTATAACCCTGATTGTTCAATCAGTTTCTTTTCCAGAAGCAGCTTCTTGAAATTCTTTCTTAAATAATTTACGCATAGTTCAGATTTAAAAGATTCAGCTACAAACATGAAAAATTTGAAATTGAAATCTTATATTGGGTTTTTCGTAAAAGTTTAGACTCCTGTAGAATTATACAAATAAATGTCAAAATAGAAATTTGTAATTTTTTTGTGTGCTCCTTTATTAACCGTTTATCCCCGGATGTCCACACGCTTGGACATTGATAAAATCGATATACAAAAATAAGGAAGCGTCATATTAGAACCGGATTTTATTTCAACCTTAAGGACTTCATAAGCTCTCGATTGATAAAAAGGAAATTTTTTTTCTATGGACCTTGACTGAGATAATTAACTTTTGTAATTAAAGAGTTGAAAATTTTTGAATTTTTTTAAAAGCTTTTTCCATAGCTATAACAATACAAAGATTTTCAGATGTAGTGGTGGATAACTATTGCTACAAGGATCCTCTATATTTATACAAGAAAATTAATTTTCTGTGATGTTTTCTTGATGCACCGTGTCTCCACACTTGTGGACATCTAGAGGGGAATGACATACAAAGTACTAATTTTTAAACATATACACATTCTTTCTTTCTCTTCTTTTCTTGTAAGGTGCAGAATTTATTTTTCGTTTTTTTGCAATGGTTGGATAGAGCACATCGAGTTGCATAGAAAAAATTTAATCTTACAATTTTGGAACACATTTTTCAGTTAAAAAATTTTTTTTCTTACTCTCATCAAAAACTGGGTCTAGAAAATGGATTTTGGAAATCTTAAAACTCAAATTGACTTCGAGAACCGTTGAAGACGAGCAGGATGGTAAAAGATCCACTGGATAATCTTGCAAGTCTATCCAGTTCTGGGATTTGGATGATCAAATTCTCTTTCATACTTCATTCTCGCTTATATACTTATGAGAAAGAAAAGTATGTACCGGTTTTGAAAAATTTTACTTGGTTATTGGAAAAAGTCAATTTTTATGAATTCAATGTGAAAAACTTTGAAATTGGACCTGTATTTTGTCATTTTCTCGGTCAAAGTTCAATATTTGGACAAAAACAAGGTCATATTCAGATTCAAGGCCAAGAACTGAGTCAAATGGCATGGATGCCAGGAGTTTTGAATGACCTCAAAGTTTTTCATTTTTTTCAAAAATCGAAAGCAATTCAAACTCCAAATATTCCCCAGAACACTGAGATCCATGTCATTCGATCCAGTTTCTGATCCTTATTCCGAAGATGACCTTATTTTTCTCAAAATGTTGAATTTTGATAAGACAAGTTCGGACAACACAAAGGAAAAAATTGCGTTTTTCATGTTGTTCCCCTTTAATGCCCACGCCTGTGGACATTCTATATTCTGTCATCTAGGCAACTTCATTTTATTTTAAGTATGAAATCGGCATAGTGAGCACTTAAAAGTTTCACTCTAGTAGTCATCTTTCCTGGATCTTCGAAAAAATCCCCTCTGGGGCTAAAGGGTTAATTCTGTGCAGCACTGTTCTAAAAGTCGCATACTTGTATCCAATACAGAACTCCTGGTAAGAAAATAGTGGAATTTTTGACTTTATTGTAGTAATTTGGTGTTAGACAGAAGTAATGGTTTTGAAAATTATGGAACACCAGGAGCGTACTCAACAACCGCCTTATTAGTGGCTTGGATCATTGTTGCATTATGCATTATTCGAGGTAATAAAATAGTTCATTATTGTGAAAACTGTTCTCAATCTTAATTTAAATGCATATTTCAATTGATAGGTGTAAAGAGCACTGGAAAAGTTGCTTATTTTACGGCTATATTTCCTTATATTGTCTTGCTTATACTAATAATACAAAGTGGAACACTTAAGGGCGCCAGAGAAGGTGTTTTGTTTTATATTACTCCTAAATGGGATCTTGTTGGTAACTTCGAAGTACGTAAACAATTTCTTTTCTTTTCTTTTAATCAACTCGGTATGCTTCGTTTTCAAACCAATTTTACAGAGATATGAACCGGCATCTATTGCATTTTTGAACTTGGACATTCAAAAGTGCACACAAATATGTCGTTAGCATTAGATAGAGGTAGAGCTCCATTAGTCTGCTGGAACAGACTAGTGGATCAGGTCTGATCAAAAAGCATAGAGGAACCGGCTTATTTTGCTAGTTAGCTCCACTGACAAAAGTTCTAATAATTATGTTGTTGTTCTTTCAGACCGAAATCTCTTCTAACATTCTAAATTAGTTGCATTGTAAATTGTTGTTGATGTCTTATGAGTTTTACAGAGATTTTTATTTTTGGTTGTCATAGTGTCTGAAGGTCTGGACTACGATGAGTCAAATGGACGTATACAGAGGCCTCTACGGGATAAACTGTGTGTATTCAACTCTTAATAGTGAAATTTTTATAGCATACTTGACGTTTCCGCAATCCTCTTTTTGTGATGTCATGTTAAGAGTTCACCCTTTCGTTTTATCATTGCCTGTACATAAACCGATGTGCAGAAGCATCGTATTTCAGCCACTTGTTCACAGGCTTTCGAGTGTAGGATTGAGTGTACAACTTTGTAAATGTATACCGCATTATCAAAAGAAACTTTTATCCCAAGTATACTGTTGTTGTTATCTGAAGAAAAGCTAAGAGTAAAGTTCTTTTCACGATTATAATTCAACAGAAAAACAGGTAATAATCAGTATTCACGACGGAGCATAAATCTCTCTTCCACTGACTATATTTTTCTAAAGCAAAACGAGTTTGATTTACAAGAAAGCTCTAACATATGTGGGATAATGTTTCTATAGAATCAAGCAGAGGCACGTGGGTTAAAGATCAAACACGAGATATGGCAATAGAAGACTATGTATAGTGAAGGTATATTTGTAACATCAAAACATCACAAAAAAACTGAAATACATTTGAACCAAGATAGTTTTTAAAAAATTCAATTTATATAGTTTTTCTGACGTCTCAGAGCTCCTTTTTTTTGAACATGATGTCCACAAGATCTGCTTTTCCATTCTCAAGTTTCATCAAGATACAAATTCGTGTTATTTTAAAACATGAACTGTACCTCGAAATCTGTCACAACATATGAAATTGATATCCTGAGCAGATTGAAAACGAATTAAGCTTAATCTGAAAACAATATATAAAGAATCAAACTTAGCTTATACTAGAGGTGCGTGTGGAATTTTTGAGCTCCGAAGCACTGAGTTGAGAGTGATGTATGACATGGAAGATATGATTTTTCGATGAAACCATCTATTCTATTTATTTTCCCGTTTAGGTGTGGCAGAAAGCTGCTTCCCAAGTATTCTTCTCTCTAGGTCTATCTTTTGGCTCACTAATCGCTTACAGTTCGTCTAATAAATTCCATAACAATATCTTCAGGTATAACTTTTTCTGAAGCGTCAACACTTGATCACGAAACAATATGTTTCTTCCACGTTACTTAGACAATGCATAATTGTGGTTATATGTGATTGTTTTACCGGTGTATTTGCTGGATTTGCTGTGTTTTCAACAGTTGGCTTTTTAGCTAGAGAACTTAATACAACAGTGGAGGCATACGCGGATAGTTCTGGGCCGGGACTGGCATTTATCACCTATCCAGAAGCTATAACACATGTATGTTTTACGTTACTATTTGTTCAAATCAATGATCAGCGTTAGCATTTGTTGTAGATGCCCGCAGCACCGTTTTTTGCTGTCATATTTTTCCTTATGTTATTAGCTTTGGGACTTGGTTCACAGGTAGACAAATGTACACTTCTTTATCAGAGAAATATCATATACATGTTTTTGTTTTAGTTTGCGGGAACGGATGTCGTTATAACGGCTATCATCGACTTTTTTCCTCGATTCAGCAATAGACGGTACCTTGTTGTCCTAGTTGCATGTAGTGTAGCATTTCTCCTGAGTTTACCACTCACATGTCCAGTAAGTACAGCAGAAATCGATGATCAAATTTCAGATATGTGCTGTTTATAATCACCATCTATTATTAATGTTCTAGGGTGGTATCTATTTATTCGAACTGTTACAAGAATATTCGGCAAATATATCATTAGTAGTGGTTGGACTATTTGAAGTTATCGCCGTAGCATACATTTATGGTATCTACCACTGTGTGATATATCCCATGATCTTCGTGCGAACTTTCTTTGGAATTTATTCCATTGAAACATATCTCTTTAAGAAAAAATTCTGTTTCTCAGTCATGACTTACTTAATAAAGAGTCTGAGTGTGATAGAATATTGGAGAGCATAAGAGCCGTGCGAATGCACAACAAAAGACTTTCATGAGGGAAACGGCAGGTTAAACACAAAAAGTATTTAGAAGAAAGTTCATTAAATGCAATATCTTTGTCAGAATAGAACCAATATAGTCTATTGTTTGTTTCATCTGAATAGGGTTCAATACATTTATGGACGATATCAAAATGATGCTTGGAAAACGAGTTGCAGAATATTATCTTTTTTTGACATGGAGAATAACTGCACCGATATTAATGTTGGTAAGATATTTATGTAACTGATGTTATGCATGATGTGTCATCTAGCCAAACCTGTATTATATCAAAGAGCCTGAGAGGGCCCATGGGCGATTTTAGGTCTGAAGTTCATTTTGAGGCTCATAGTATTTTAGATTCTTTGATTGCTATGATTTTTTTCTCGTATTTTCTGTGCTGTATAAATCTTAATGTATCAGAAAAATTTACGAAACTAGACTTGTATAATATTTTAAAAAATACGAGTTGAGATAGATTTTTTCAAGAACAAGTGGAAAAATCAAAATTTTTGTTCATTTATCTTAGAACTTAAACCGATCGGACTAGAGCTATATAAAACTCAAGTTCAAGTCAAAGTCTTCGAAAAAACAAAAATCTTCATTTCGGACTAGGATTCGTTCAAGTTCTGTGACAGATATTTTAGTCCGAAGGCATTCATATCCAGAACTAGATAATAAAAGTTCGTTTTAATTACATAGGGTAATACTGCAACTAATACTTTATAACAAAAGACCTCGCCGAGCTCTCTAGGGGTTTTTGACTAATCTACATCAGTTTTACGAAAAGGCCCAAAAATGTTTTTTTCGAACGCGAAATTAGAGAGTACTAATATTTTGTAGAGAATTGGTTGCTGTATCACACTATGTGATTAAAACAAACTTTTATTATCTAGCTCTAGATGCTGAAAACATAGGTTTTGGGTTTTCTGGAAACCTTGGATTTAGGAATATAGTGAGAATTTTATTTTCCTTAAATATTTGTTGGAAACAATTTTCTCTATTCAAATCACGATTTGGATTCTTTATATCAATTACCATTACGGAAAAAAATCGAAATTACATCTGTATGATCCACTTTTGGAACCGCTGTAGATCAGTTAGATTCTTTTACTTAGTTTCTAAAAGCTGTCGTTTATTATTCTTCTGTATATCAAGTTGATTTGAACCCTTTGAAGTCTACAGGCTTGGCAAAAATTTGTTTTCAGGAAGTAGAATTCAAACTACAAATGATACAAGAATGATGAATATATATAGTTGAATTCTACCTACCTCCTGGAAAAATATTTTTACCAGTCCTGAGTTCCGTAAAATTTCAGAAACTTCCACAATTCTACAAACAACAAAATCATCATACTGATTACTAATTATATTCATTAATTCCATTCAAAATAAGCATTAAATTGATATATAATTTATTTTTATATCATTTGTAGTTTGAGCTCTATCTCCTTGGAAAAATACTTTTGCCAACCTGTATATCTATTCCCGTTCGTTGCACTGCTTCTAATGAGGATATCTTTCGACATATCCCCTTATCATTCTAATCTCTTGTACATGGATCGATAGACTTCAGCGAGGTAGTAAATACTCTAAAAGAATTCGTACCCATGACTCCTGAAGACTCGGGTTTCTGGAATACCAATTTTTCAAAAAACTCTAAAAGATAACCAAAACCTTTCTTAATGAGGCATGATTGTAGCCCGCACATTTCTAATTAAAATGAGACATCTCCCACCTCTACGCAATCTTTCTTTGCAAAATTATACAATTTATAAGAAAAGCCCTAAATTAATTTCTTCTTATTTCTGTACCTTTGAGCTGACAATGAACATTTAGGACTTTTCTTATAAATTCTATAACTTTGCAAAGAAAGGTCGTGTAGAGCTAGAAGACGTCTCATTTTAATCAGAAATTTGTGGACTACAATCATGCCTCAGTAAGAAAAGGTTTGAGTTATTTTTTAGAGTTTCTGAATAACTAGTTTTACAGAAAAACGGGTCTTCAAGAGTCATGGGCACGAATCCTTTTGCGGTATTTACTATCTCGCTGAGATCTATCGATCCATGTACAAATCATTGGAATCGGAAGGGGACATCTCGAAAGGTTCCCTCGTAAGTGAATTTTAAAACAAAAAAAATGTCGAACAGCTACAATTTGAAAATTATGAAGAACTTGATTTCTTATCCATTTCTGATGGAACTAAGATGTCATACACATATTCATACATCTTTGTTAAATATACTCCAGTTAATGTACAGATTTTTTTGTAATACAATCTGATTCAAAAATCCGTATCAATGACTACAGTAACAAGTAATAAGATCTGTTCAAATATGCGACGCAATTTTACATGTTCCTACGGCGAAGTATTTGGCAATGATAATATCGTAATTACTTTTTCTATTTCATAGGTAGTGACAGTTTCACAATTAATTTCAACCCAAAAGCTCGTTTATGACGGTTATGTGTATCCAGATTGGAGTCTTGGTGTTGGATGGACAATATTTGTCATTTGTATAATACCCTTTCCCTTATTTTATCTAGTCAAATATATACAAATATTTAGGGATTTACCATCGACACCATCGGTAAGCCTGACAATAAGCGTATTAATTGTCGGTAAATTCGTATGCATTCTACAGTGATTGTATCGATGTTGATTCTTGTTTAGGACATGCCTCGTTATTTGCAAGCATTTCGAATAGCAAATTCTCCAAGAGAAGATTGGGGTCCAAAAAAGGATATTAACCGTATCGGTCGTTATCAACCAATGGTCGCCATAGCTGAATCAACTCCTTATGAATTAACAATAAAAAGCACTCTTTGAAATTGAACAAATGCGTTTCTATTTAGCGACTGGATACCTAATCTTATCATTCGATAGTCAAACTGCTTGTGTGCTGCTAATACGAACAATAGTTTGAAATGAAAGCTACTGTACTATATTGAATGTTGATGAAATATAAATCAACAACAACCATTTTTGTTTTGGACTCAATGTCAGAAACCTTTGCCCCAATCGTTCTTAATAGTCAGCAAGTTTGGCAAACTTGTTGGAGTTTTAAGAATTTAAAGATTTGTTTTCAGAAATTTGTTGTTTTAAAACAAACAAATCATTAACTATTTAACTCCGCTCTTGTTCTTTCTTGTTAAAGAAAGATCTTAGATCTGAAGGATATATAAGAGAATATAATGGAGTAAACTAGTCATGGATGTACATGCCATTGGGGAGTTATAATCCGCGAAAAAATGCTAACACGTTATTTACAACAATTGTGTCTTCACTTACGCATAATCTAACAAAACATGATTGATCTGAATAACAATAACTTTTTCTACACCTGCAAATTATTTTATGCTATATAAACAGAATTACTAATTTCAATTTCATTTGCAAACTGGTGTGTTTCTCCCTAGAATCGATTAATTGAAAATGATACTAGGACCACGCTGTCCTAGATTCGATTCCTGGTTGAAACATACGTTTACTTTTCACGTGTTTGTCTACCAAATTTTATCGGGTAATAGTAAAACATGAAGACACCTACAGACATCAACAGACAGTCACACACAGGTCCACAGACAGCTACCACAGACACCCTTACACAGACATCCATGGATGTCTGTGTTTGGATGTCGAATAAGAAATATATTCGACATATAAAGTCTTTTTTTCTCGTTATCTTTTCTAATCAATTCATCATATTCCTGGCGCAGAAACCTGGCGATCTGTAAAACAAAGACCTTTCAGAAAAAATGATCTCCAAAAATGTGACATTCGCTCGAATAACAGTAGGTCATTCTTAACGTGAAACACTTCTTTAACTTATTTTGTCTATAACCCATTGCAGTGAATAGCATAGCCCGCAGAGAAAGCCGGAAAGTCATCTTGGTCCAACAAACTTCTTCCAGAACTTGATCATTAACATTTAATTTGTTTAAGGATCTCCTCCCCCTCAGAAAGGGTGATTTTCGGTTAAAAAATCGATTTTGAGATAAACTCATGGAAAGATAGCCTGAAGTGTCCACTTCCAGAATCTGTATTGCTTTTGGTTACAAAACTGTTTTTTAGAAGATTTTGAGCAAGTTTTCTACGAGAATTGAAAAACCCAGTCTTCAAGTAATAGTTTTTTCCTGAATACTTATGCAATTAACATTTTTTTGAACGCACAGATTTGTAGAGCAAACGTTTCTGATCAAAATAAGACCTCGCACAACTCTGTTTGACCTTGCATCAAAACGTTACAGGCATTTTTCTAGAAGTCCTAAAACTGAACTTTTTATACAGCGTTTTCTCCACATGGAAGTTATACCTGAAGTGTGTCCCAAGATTTTTAATAGCCGTTTGTCGTAGAGAATTCATTCTTTTTTTATTTAAAAGAGGAAAAGAAACTACATGGACTGACAAGCGCCGATTTTTGAATTAGGTCCTAGTTTATTGTATGACTGGATCAGATTTGAATAATAAATCAGTCAAGTCATTCGGTACTTTGTGTTCATACCTTTCAAAATCTTCCCGAAATATTCTTTCTGATGTCTTTATCTGACGCTCATAAAGTTCAGTATCTGGTCGTGGATAGATGAAAGAAAACAAAAAATTTTATTTTCAGTCAGTCTGGATTCTTAGAAAATTTCAGTTTGTTCTTGTCACAAAGCTAAATCGTAAATAAATCACCTTGGAACAATCATATAATGATGAATCCAATTCTGAGGAAAGTTTTGATCCCAGTGATGATGAACAACAAAGACAAATAAATTCTAATGAGGAAGATGATTAGGATACAGAACTTTTTGAATTCGCGAATGTCAATATTATTACCAGTATTAGAACTTAGAAACAAGCAATCAGTTCAAATGTTCAAAATGTGATAAAACTGACTCATATTATTTTCATGTAACAAAACGTCTTGATCTAGTATATTTTATGAATTTTATTTGTTTCACCTGTGAAAGTGTTATACATTTTACTAATGGTGGTAGAATTATGACATCACAAACCAAAAGTTTCCAAATGAATATGATGTTGGTGTTAAAAGAAGCTTTCGTAGGATTGAACAGACGTGGTTTGAGTAAAGTTGTAGATAAATACTTTTCATACCTGTACAGTTTTTTCTCTTTACTTTGGACATATGTTCTCTGTTTGGGAATGGAAAGTGCAGCGGTAAGACACTAATCGTCACTGAAAAAATTTAAACGTATGTCTTACCCTGTTTTCTCTCTTGCTAGATATTAAAAATGTTTGCTTCTCGGAAGAACGCCTCGACTGTTGAAGCTAAACAGTATGAAGACAATGATGTTATTGATAGAAAACAAAGCATAAATCACTTCTGAAAACCTATGTGTACTCGACTAGCAACGATAAAAAGACAATATGGAAAAACTCATTTGTGTGATAAAAAAACTATAGGAGGAAAAGGGCGGTTGAGTAATCCGCTCTATATAAGTCCCATTTATAATTTACCTTTCGATGCTTATTTATTCTTTGACGATGCCAAAATATATCTATCAATATAAAAATGTGTATTACGTAATATACGGATAAAGCATGAAGAAAAGTACAAGTTTATTCCGTCATGCCAAAGTACTAAGAAGCATATAGAAATTCAGAAGTTTTCGGGAGAACCTCAAAGCTTATAACACGTAGTTTCTTGTCCGAACAAGTCTGTTTGGTGCATAGACCCAAAAAAACGCAGTTCCCTGTAGTAAAAGTGCGTTTTGTAGTATGAAATATGTCGACATACGCTAACACATATGCCGCACAAGTTTTTGCATATGTCCATCGAATGCGCAATGATCGGTTACTTATAGGTCCTTAACTTTAGGTAATAAATATAAAAGTAACTTTACAATTTTCGATGATGGATCTTCTTCTTTTTTAGTTTTCTCGAAAACTATTTTTTTGCTACCGGGCTTCCCTGGACCACATTACGATCCCCCTTAAATTTTATCCGATCGAGTTAAAAATGTTAGCAGAGGTATTCAAGGTCAAAGCGCAGAGGTAGATGTTTCAAATTTTATTTTAGGCCTTTCTTTATCGACTCAAAGGGTTTCTAAACTTTGAAAAACTTGGTTTTTGAGACGTTTTTCAGTGTTTTTTCTTTAACTCAACCAGGAAGGTCTTAAAAAATTCCAAAAAACTACTTCTACGCTATGATCTTGAGTACCTCTGGTAAAATTTTTAACTCGATCGGATGAAATTTAAGGGGAGCGTAATGTGGTCCAATGAAAAACTGAGTTTTCTCGGAAACTAGTGAACGGCAATAGTTAAAAACTTAAAACAAAAACGAAAAGTGCTCCTAAGAATGTGCAACGATCAGTTACCTATAGGCTTTTGATTTCGGTAAGGAATTCCTCTATATTTCATGGTTTTTGAAAACGTCCAAAAAAATTTTCAACGGGGCTTGTACCTCAGAGCCCTGTAGGAAGGAAAAAATAGCCCCTGGCTACAAAGTTTTATATCCACGTGATAGAGGACAGTCAAATGTACATTTATCAGCAGTAAACAAAAATGATTTTTTTTTCGAAACAGAGAGAGGAGGGTGTACCCTTAAACTAAACTGTATATTTTTCTTTCGTTCTCTTTCTTCATTCTGAACGATCAAGAGGTGCATTTCGAAGAAAAAAGACGACAGAACTCGAAGCGAATCAAGAAATCCTGATTCGGTTCGATTAGATTCTGTTCGGTCCAGTTCAATAAAAATTAAAGCTTGCTTCTCGTTTGTTTCCAAACGTTTGTTTAAAATATAGTGCCTCAAGTTGGAACACTTGAGCACAACATATCATTTATGTGACTAGAACTTTGAAACATGAAATAAAACAAACAACGAGAAGAATATAAACAAGAAATATCTTCTTCGCATGATTAGTCTTTCCATTTATTATTTTCGATCGGACATAAAAATAATATGTTGTTGACACTCGACGGATCTACACTGGAAAAAAACAAGAGTTTCGAGAGTTGAAAGTATTTCTAAACCCTTTTTACATATCGTACGAATCTACAAAACCTTATTAAGGTTTCGTCGATTCTTACGAAACCTAAAAAGGGTTTATAAATAGTTTCAATTCTCGAAACCCTTTTAAGTTCCACACCCAACCATTTTTTGTCAGTATAAGTTTGAGCGATATTGGTTAACAATTTGACCAGCGACGCTGAATTCTCGTCCAACCACAGTAGAGCTACAAGGAATTGAAAAGACCTCAGCATTAATGAGCAAAAAATAAGGGAATGTTGACTATGTACGACATCCATTCTGATGCTCTCGAAATTCTACCTTTGAAAATAAATTTGATTAGACATCTCAACTCGCTAAAAGATATTATACGCTCCACTTTCTAACGCGATTATATGTTTCTGAGCGTTATAACAGAAAAAAAGGACAAAATTGTATAACGTGATGCTTTTGTTACGTTATACGATGCCGCTGTAGCTTAGCTTGACCAAAGCGTTTTAACTGAGCGGTTGATTTGTGTTTCAAAAAATCAAATTCGCTTCGATTCGGCAAGTAGCCGAATCGAACCGAACGCCGAATCACTCGATTCGTTTCGGGCTCTGATAGAAGACATGTGTCTATATAACAGGACGACCATCCTAGACCAATTATTTTTCTATGATTTCTGATAGGATTCTTAGATGATTGTTATCAAATTCGTATATACAGTTCAACCCTGATTGTGCTAATTACACTTATAAGATTTTTCTATGGTTTCAATCAAGTTTCTTAATCTGAGTTTGACGCCAAATGATTATAGTATTCTCAACTATGATATCAAGACTCTCCAATATGTAGACAAATTCCACTAGGGTAAGTTTGTCGTAATTAGGAATAGGTTCGGGAGTTTTATGCCTGTAAAACTTTTTAGTAATGTATTAGGCTTCATCCGCAAATGACATCGTTTCTTTTCCATTTTTTCCTTTCTGCACTACGTATTTGCAGTGTGCCAGTAATAAACTACGCTGTTTTCTTCAGAAGAGTATTGCTTTTTCTTGCCTAACAAAAGTAAAGGTAACAAAAAAAAGCAACTAGATTAAGTTTAGAAAATACAAAAATGTTTGGAGATGACATGGATTACGTTTAGACTTTCTTTGAATGTTTTTCTACTGTCCCGGAAAAGTCGAATCACGGCTGGAAAGCTATATCGAGTACTCTTAGCACCACATCAGAAAAAG
Organism: Didymodactylos carnosus; assembly: GCA_905250885.1. Classification (NCBI taxonomy): domain Eukaryota; kingdom Metazoa; phylum Rotifera; class Eurotatoria; order Philodinida; family Philodinidae; genus Didymodactylos; species Didymodactylos carnosus. Next base: position 20,505 of record CAJNOQ010000743.1, read on the forward strand.
TACACTCTAAAAAGTAATGTGTTGCATGTCGCAAATTGCGATATAATTATCTGCAACATCGAGAACCGCTTGCGACACATGTTTCCCGTTGAGGCGCGACACATTCCGCTGAGCACTGCTACCAGAGAGAAAACCGTTGAAACTAAGTATGTTCACCCTGAATGTTCACAGACGTTCAAAATATTTAGTTTCCGATATCTGGGATTAATAGCGTAGTCAAGGCCTCGGATTGGCTCTTCTTCGTCACAGAAAAAATGTTTAATATAGAAAAAAGGTTAAAAGGCATAGATATGGTTCTTTATCCATGGACAACATCAATTCAGAATTGAAAGAGCTTAAGAAGCCTTTTTAAAGCTCTTCTTAAAACTCTCGTATTTTTTACGTATTAGCGTCACCTATAACTCATCAAAATTGAAGAGCAGCATAGAAAGCCTACTGAAAATAGTATAACATAAAATTTAGCAAGCTTTTGAACAGAGCAGATCCTGAAATGATCTCAAGAACTGTGTCCAAAAGTTCTTAGTGACACGGACACATTCTTTTGCGGCACAATATCTTGTACTACATCAGACAACAATCAAAACACTGGCAGTAATCATATTAATGAGGATGACGGTGAGGAAGTGGATGAGAAAGTATTCAAGAATTAATTGATTAAACAGGTATAAATCCAAATTAACAAGTAACCAATAAACATTAATAAAACAATTACTTATCACCAATCACGAAGCATTCGCTTACGGTAAAAGTAAAACTGGATCAACAGATCTAAAGAAGATCAAGATTGATACCAAGGATGAACAACCAATATGCGAAAGAGTACACATCATGCTCCATTTACGTGAAATAAAAATTGATTGAAAGAGAAATCATCGACCTTGAAGAAAAACATCATTGATGACCGTACATCACCATCGGTATTGTCGGTGGTCTTAGTTACGAGGAAAAACGATAGTGTAAAAATGTGCATTAATTTTAGAGAATTAGATTCAATAATCAAATTAGATCAAAATAAATACCAAGATTAGAAGAAATACTTACACATTGCGCTGATAGACAATGATTTTTATATTCGATATTACTATCAGTTTCATCCAATTCATTTAGTATCAGAATCTGATCGAGAGCAAACAGCATTTAGAACTCATATGAGTCTTGAAAAATATCGACGGATGCCATTTGCGTTAAAAAATGGAACAGCAGTATTTCAACGAATGATGGCTAAAATGTTGCGTAGTAAGAATCAGAAATTAGCATTGCTCTATATTGATGATTTAATTTTATCTAATGCTACGTTTGATGAACATATAATTATGGACAAAAAGTTCACAGAACTTTTGTAATCGATATATCTCTGCAACTACTCAAGTATTTTTCACAAGTAAATAGCCATTTTAAAGAGCAATTGAAACTGTTCTTATGGTGCAAAAATGAGGGTGACAGCTCAAGAAATAAGAGAGATATGCATGTGAGAATATTATGAACCTGTTTTAGGATGATTTTTTTTACACTTGTTGCAAAAATCTTTGCACTAAATGTTTAATCAGTTTTCGATCATTTATAACTGATTCGAGAGAATCAAAAGTACTCTACTAGAATCAGCATTTCATGCTCTTTTCCGATGTATGTTTTTTCTGACTTATGGTTGGGTTTATTAAAAGGAAATCCTTGAAGGAACCAAAAGCGATATTTGTACAAAATGCTCTGTTCACAGATCTTACGGGGTAGGAAATTGAAAGTGACTTAACTCGGTACCCAGGCTTGTGTTATAAGCTATTTATTCAGGCTCTTCTCCTAGAAAATAGTCTTTTTGAATTCTTTTGAGACCGTCGTTTAAAACAGTAAGATTTTGGAGTTAATCAAGTCATTTTTTACTGCTAAAAATGATACTCTGTGTTGATAATAGCCGTCTTACTAATTTAGGTGAACAATGATGTTTCAACAGTAAAATGCATTTTTCTTCAGAATAATAGCATTTTTTTCTACCTCTAATGTGATATTGGAAATCAGTGTAAAAAAAACTGCATCGATCGCATATCTTTTTAACAAGTTCGAGAAAAAAAATTTTCTTTTTGTTTAAGTATACAGGCGTAAAAATAAAAAAACAATGTTTTTTTCATTATATTCTTCGCAGTTTTTTCATTCATTGCTCTAGAGAAAGAAAAAAATTCTTATTCTCTTATATATGAAGAGTCGTTCACAAATGTATTCATCATTCGTGCAGGGTGGAAAGGCATTAGCTAGAATAAAGTCATCTTGGAAAAAACTTTTAGAACTTATATATGGGTGAATTGAGATGCCATTGTACCGTTACGTTCCGAACATGGAAACAATAATATCTCAACTTCTACTGAATGAATTTCAATAAAAATTTTTTACATACTCCTTAGTTTCTATCTTACTGCGAGTAAAAATTTCAGGTTTTTACCGGCTAACACATCCGAGTTTCGAACCAAGAAGGATCAAAATCAGTGAGCTATTTCACCATCTGCTTACAAAAATCACTTGTCTCACAGTTTGGATCGAATCTAAATACTTCTTTACAGCTATTTCGTGGCTAAGACTTTCCTCTTTCTGACCATATAATGGATCGGAGCTCGGTTCCGATTTATCCATCAAACCTTTCAAAAACTACCTAAACATATACTGTGGCTATTTAATGTCCCGAAAGACTAAATTCACTTTATTAAAGTCGATTTGAAAGTTAACTGGAATTTTCTTTTTCTCTTCAAAAAGCAAGAAATCTCAGACTAAGAAGCGTTTTCAGACATTGGCTGAGTATTCTTCATCATCATCATAGATGACTGAGAACTCTGTCATTATTCTCTTGTGTGTCTACCATGAAATAAGTGTGTATTTAAATTATTCATAAACAGCTAGTGTCTGATCACCTACAGCCTTAAATATTTTCTTTTTTTCATCTGTTTTCGGATTAACTTATTATTCTCAAAATGGGGAATTTTATTTTGTCAAGAAATCTCGAAAAGCATTGGTTTTCAAGGAAACTCAACTTTTTCCAGAACGAAAAAACTGACAATTGGAAAATACTTGATTTATATACACTCGATGAAGCCCTATTGACTATAGGACTCACATTTTCTTCATATCCTTTATTTTGTGTAACTCCTTGCCGGAATTTCGCTGAAAAGGAAAGTACAAGTGATGGAAAGTTTGTATAGGTAGGGATTAATTGCTAAAAATCTGAAAATTTTGCCTCACCCCTGTCGCTCGCGGACGTACGCAAACCCACGGACAATACTGAATAAACAAGTTGCCGGTGATGGCGATTACGCGGACAAGCTAAAGCAGAATATATTTGCGCAGAAACGGTGTGGGATATTAACAGTGTCTATTCCGTTAGATGTTCAATTTTGTCTTTTTACAATATACGCTGTTGCTGTTTATATTCTGTATCTTTAACACGCACTTTTTCTTTGTATGCTGATTGGTATATATGTGCATCATCTCTCTTCTCTTTAGTCTGCAATTCCCTTGCTGATGAAGTCCGTCGGAGTCCATTTTTCTCATGCGAATCGTGTCTGCCCGTTTTACAATTGTTCTGTTCTTAGAACGCAATTGTTTGGGTATATACGTATACGGTTACGTTCGCTTCCAGTTTGTACTTTGATTTCTGACGCAGTCCGCCGAAGTCCACTTCTCTCTTATGGATTCTGTCTGATATTTGTCATTCCATTATTTTTGTTTTTATAGTATGTGGTAGTCACTGATATTCTATCCCTTTCGATAACTGCGCTGTCGAATGATATAGTATAGATAAGCGCAAACCCACCCATATACCTTACGTAGAAACATTAATTAGTGTAAACGTTCACACTTGGGACATAGATTTCATTCAGCCCCACCTTAGTCCATCACGTTTGAATGGAAGAATTACACTTTAGACCGAAGGTCTGTGCCGATAAGTTTTTTATCGATTTTTTACTTCGAACGGCACAACAACAGTTCACCCATATAAATACTAGATATTTGATGATATTTTTGATCACGTTACGTACAGAGTCACCAAAACTGAGATGAAACTAGCAGGGAAGAGTAAGACCCCAAACAATTTTCCTACAAGTGAGAGGCTATTTTGTGAACAATCCCTCTGATGGAAAATAGAGATGAAGGAACAATATTTTTTTTGCTATCGAGAATAAGAACAACATCTTTTATATTTACCACATGTTTTACTTTTATTAAAAACAAAATAATACACACACATGAAAACAAGAACAAGAACAGCTCAAATTTATGATTTACCACCGGAAATTCTTATTCATCATATATTTTCTCGTTTATCATATGGAACACTCTGTTCTCTTTCACAAGTGTCAAAATTTTTCAATAAATTATCATCAAACAACAGTCTGTGGTCAAGACAATTGAAAATAGAAAACTTTAGCATTATTACAGACGATGACAATAAACACTTCAAAAATGCAAAACAAAAATTTCAATATTTATATTTAAAAAATCTAAAAGAAGTAAGACTTGCAAAGTTCTCAGAAGTAGATAAGGGCTAGTCTACGTAACCCAGCCAAAAAAAGTCAGTCTATTACGTTTTGAAATAATTAAAGCTCCGCAACGAAATAACATAATAGCCTGGGCAATGTCTCATTTTGTAGAGTAAACTGTCTTCTTTGATATGACAATCAAACAAACTGTCATGAGCATTTGTTTCAAAAGTTATAACTCAGTAAGTGAGTGACCCAAAAATCACTTGTTACCTGATTTTTGGTACCTTATCGCTATTTATAGTGGAGCCTCTAAAAGTTCGTTTGATTGTCGTATCAAAGAAGATAGTTTACTCTACAGAATAAGACATTGCTCAGGCTTTTACGTTATTTCATTGGGAAGTCATAATTATTTCAAAACGCAACGGACTGACCAAAAGTGGACTTTTATGTAGACAAGCCGATAAACGGATATGTCAAACGAAACTATCTTTTAAAGACAACAGTCACTAGAAGTACAGGAAGATGGACCTATGTTACATTGTAACGGGAAAGAGATATAAGGGGCAATACAGCGACAGATGAGCCTCCTGATATATGAGTTCTTGACATTTGAGCCTCCGATACTTGAGAATCTCGACACGTGAGCCTCCCACAGGTGATCTCACAACGAATGAGTCTTACTTAGAGAACATGATAACATTATATGTAGGCATGCACCAGTTTTTAACTGGTGTTGGGGCATTCGGAAGAATTGCTATAAACCAGTTATCACGATTCTCTCAGAGCTGTGAAACATCTAAGTTTGTAGAAAAATGTTTAGAAACATTATCTAGAAGTGAGAACAAAACTGAGCATATTCCATGTGGTTAGACCAAAGAATCTCTTATCTGAACAGAAGTATGGTGATCGAAGGAGTGATTGATAATTGAAAGTTCCTTCATATAATACATCAATTTTCAAAGCAAAATTCAGTGGGGTCTGATTTGCGAACACCTGCAATTTACATAATATATCTAGATGTATATCTAGATGTTAGGATATTCAGATATTCTGATATTCAAGTTAGATATTTAGATATTCAGATGTTCTAGAAATGTGGAAAAGGGAAGGTGGGGGTGGCAGGGGCAGATGAGAGTGAGTCGCTCCCTGATATTCGCCACTCTCAAAGAAAAGAGGAAGATATCTGAATATCTGAACATCTAGATATTATGTAAATTGCAGATGTTCACAAATCAGACCGGTCTCGCAAAATTTCATTTTCTAACTAATTCAAAATATATATATATGCAGACCTTATAAACCCAGAGAACTTAGAAGATGGACTTGTAAAACTGACAAAACGTGCTGCATATGAACAAATGGACGAATAACTACAATAGTTAGTTGTTACTTTTGAACTAAGCACAAGAAAGGAATATTTTAAAAGAGCAAGAACTTTATTGGATTTTTCGTACTTTTCTGTTCGTTAGACTCAAATGTTGAAGGCTCACGTCTCGGGAGGCTCAAGTATGGGGAGTTTAAATGTCAAGAGCTCATATATCGGGAGACTCATCTGTTGCGTCATCGTAAGGGGCATATCGGAGACGCACCTTAGTTTGACTCATAATGCCTACTAGTTATAGCTTGTTAGAGTGCATAAGAAACACATCGGGAAACACACGTTAGTAAATTTACTCACTATTTTAACTCTGATTATCCCCACTGACGAACTTACGCATTGACTGACAAAATCCAAACGAGACTTTTTACATTTTCTTAACTTTGCATAGCTTAAAAACCATCATTTTATTAATGTAGACCATTGTCTTACACTCAAGGAACAAACATTCTTCATTTAAAGAAAGGATAAAGAATGACACATCGTTTAGTTCTTTATTACCCACAAATGAACCACGTGGTATGATTGATCTACCACAACAAAATTGTCAACAACAAATTTATGACGTTAAGATTTTAATTGATGGTTTACAAACAATTCAAGGAATAAAAGTCGACGACTTTAAACCGTTGCAAGGTATCAATAATTTTGGGTGTAAGAGATGTCGAATAATGATTAAATCAACAGACAGAATCTCCTCGAACAGTCAATTATTGTTCTATAATTGGTGGATTGATTATTATGACCGAAATTATTCTCAGTCAAAGGAATATCTAGAAGTCTATTGTAAACAATGTCAAAAATTTACATTATGGAGTAAAAATATCCAGAAGAATAAACCACATTAAGCTCATATAAAGGACGATTTACTAATCAAGTCATTCAAGATGATCGAAGACTGGGATGTAAACTAATACAACGGTTTTCTAGATAGTTGTTAGTTAAATTCTTCCTAACAATAAAACAAAAGATAAACGATTAAGTTACCTCTGAGATTACCAGTCCCTGATTCTTAGCTGATAGTCTGTGATATTTCTCCAGCAACCAATATTGGGTTTTGAAAAAAGGGACTAATTTTGAGTTTCTGGCCAAACCAAATACTTTCACGCGTTCTAACCTTTATATTCGTGATCAGCATGGTCGATTACATATGTCTAGATGCTTTTCATCGAAATCAAACTGAAAAGTTCTCCAGAAATCCTGGAGGAGACCTCAGGTCTCAAAAACCAGACCGAGAGATTTCGTGAAACCAAGTGTTTGGAAATGTTCCTGAGCATCCCCTGACGTGATTCCAATGCAAAATAGCCGAAAATGTTGAGGGCCAGGAAAGGGTTTTATCCACCCTACTCCTTTAGGTATTGGAAATTCACGAGATTTTACTAAAATACACAAGATATTAGTGAAATACACGAGATGTTAGTAACATATCTGGGATATTAGCAAAATATCCCAGAAATGCCCAAGTCTAGTAGTGAAATGTTTTTTGGAAACTCACTCTCATACTGCACCCGCCCTTTCTTACTAATATCTCGTGTATTTCACTAATATCCTGTGTATTTTACTAAAATCTCGTGAATTTCCAATATCTAAATTTATCTTCTAATATCTCATGTATTCACTAAAATCTCACATATTTTACTAATATCTCGTGTGTTTTGTCGATATCTATTTTTGCGAGATATCAGGCAGTACTGTGCACAGTTCAGTATGTAACAGGTAAATTGTAAAAATGCGTATAACTCACAGAAATTTATGGATTTTTACAATTTCGCCGCTTCTCCTCTGTCGTCTGGAAATTACTTACTTATTGTGTGTCAAAACTCGGACAAAGTTAAAAATCTTTTATTGTCTGACAGAAAAACTGGACCAAAACAAATGCCCTAGACGAAAATTTTTTATTTTATTTCTGATAAGAATCTTATCCGAGTCTTGTCGGATTCTTATGTAGTTCAAGCTGAGAATCCGGACTAGCTATTATCGAGTACAGAATTACAAGAAAAAATCGTACTAAATTTCTGATATTTTATCTTGTAGAAAACCCAGATGCTTGCACAAGAACTTTTCATAAAAATGGCAAGAATTTGGTACGAATCCGATAAGAATCACGTAAGATTTAAATGAAAATGAGGTGTGACTTTGATAAGACGTTCTTATCACTTTCTTACCACTTTCTTATCAAATTCTTACTAAAAGCAGATACCGTAATATTTTGCAGAAGCACATACTATATAAGCACCGTGGCTCTCCTGGAAACTTTTTCGAAGTTTCTTCAAGGTAGGTAGGTAACTTATTTGGTTAGCACTCATTCCAATATTTTTATTTAGTTGTACAAGCTAAAAATCTCTGTATTTTATTTAATTCAATTTTAGATTCAGTCAGTTAGTTTAGTAATTTGCCTAAGTCTATCGGCAACTGTGATTCTCATATGCTTATTTGCCCCAAAACTACACTGTAAAAAATAAAGTGTGCCCAAAACACACTTAACTTGCACATCACTTTGATTCACATCTGCACGTCTAGAATGCATGATGTGATGTACCAGAAACACACTGGCAAGATTTACACACCTGCGAATATAGAGAGACTTTTACACACCTAGAAAAAAACACACCAGTTTGATTCGCATTTGCACACTTAGAACTTTTACACATCTACGGGCACACTTTATTTTTTACAGTATATACATTGTTTTATTTAATCCGTCCAAAAATATCAACTACAAATTTAAAACATCGATAGCTACGGCATCTTTATACATAATAGAACTGGTAAAGAATGTGTGTGATTTAACCTTCCAAACTTTTTTTCTTCATAGAGATACAGCAATTTCTCAGAGCATAGCTTCAATCGGGCGCCTGATTGATAACTTTTAAAAGAAATTTAGATCCAAATTTTCTGTTCAAGTCTTCATATAGGTAAAAAACACAAGAAATTCATTGGAGATAGTTATGAGATCTTTTGAGGGTTACTAGGAGATCTTTGCCAAACATTTTCTGTTAAAAAAGCTTATTTTATAACAATACTACAACAGTTTGTTAAATCCATTAACATTCTTTCATCTTCATCCGATGATAGTACAAAATTGTCACTTGACAACGTTTTGTAGCTGCAATTGTAGTCTGTGATTTCCTTTTCGACACCCCTCGCATGACAGATATTGAAAGTGTGAAAAAACGATTTCTCGTTAACAGTTATCTTAGACGAGAAAAGTTATTTACTACTATCGGAGCCAAAATACAAGAACAGTGGTTATTTTCTGAATAACTCAGCACAAATAAAGATAGAGGCTTGCGATTTTCACCATTCGATAGCCAAGACTTGAGGTGATCTTTCTACAAGCAAAATCGATTTTTGGAAAATTTTTCGAAGCCGAATTTCCAGAAGATCATTAAAAAACCAACTTGGATTTTCCGAATTTCAAATAAGAATTTATTGATTTTTTGAACGCATATATAGTCCGAGGTCTCATCTACAAAACCGAGTCCAAGCGACATCTTGAAAACCCATGGTTTGGGAGCTGTGGACATCTTTCCTGAAGCCTTAACACTCCTCTGCCGTTAGGTTTCCAACTGTCAGAAATGAATGAAAGCATAGGTTATCGACTATGCTGAATCTCGTGGCAATGTTAATTTTCAGAACAAAATGCAAAAGTCGACTAAAAACTTATACTAGGTGAAATAACCCATTTTTCATTATTTTCATCATAAATTAAATAATTCATAAATCAAGCAAAATCCATTTAAACTGCTTCAGAATGTCAGCAAATTCTCTATTTTATCTGCAGCATACTGTAAAGCTCAATAAATGTTTAAAAAAATCAACAGAAATACTTTGGCCTGTAGAAAGGCTTCCTAGAAACCTCCGAAACTAAAAGAATATTTTTATTGTACAAAATTAGAATGAGCTAAAATTTACTGTATTATTTTATTTGCTGATATTCTGAATCTTTATTTGGTGCCGAATTATTCAAAATGCTGAAATAACCACTGCTCTTGTATTTTGGCTCCGATAGTAATAAATAGCTTTTCTTGCCTAAAATATTAACGAGAAATCGTTTTTTCACACTTTTTTTGACAGAAAATGTTTGCCAAAGATCTCCTAGTAACCCTCGAAAGATTTCATAACTATCTCCAATCAGCTAAAGACAATTTTTACTCGTGATAGACGTTAATATAATAAGGTACTAAAGTTTACCTAATAAATGCTTAGCAGAATCATAATAATACCATAATAAAAACATGGGTATATATCATTCACGCAAAAGCAGATCTGTTATATTAAGTCTTATGGGGTAAAACAGGTCTCATTAAACACTAAGAGTCTATTTTATTACAAAATGTCAAAAACAAATCACCTGATTAATCGTGATTTTTAACTATATTTTTCTGCTGTGGATCGATCAGGAGCTGTCTTTTATCCGTCTTAACTGGCAGTATGGAGAGCGTGGATGATTTAAAAGATATATGACATCACGTACCGATGTCCTCCTACTCTTGAAAATGGCTTATAGTTTGTTGACTCCATTAGGCATTTCTCTATGAAGTGACATCAGTTGAGGGCTTCTGTTACTCACATAAGACACAAATGCTATGAAAACTAGTCATTTCTTTTTTAGATTCTGTGTTACGAACATGACGGTAAAACGACATAAACGTTCCTCACCTGGTGTATTGACATAGTGAAATAGATAACGTTCGTCTTTTGCTTCTTAGTGCAAGATGTATATATAAATTTTTCCTTTTGTAGTATCAAACTAGTATTTCTCGATTTTTGATGACATGATCAATGATAAATTATTATCAAACTTACTTGGAGTTCAAAATCGCAAACCATTAGATTTTGGTAATGGTCCAGTCTCAGGATGTGTCGGTTTGAACGGTCAACTATTATCAATTAATAGTTATCATCCTCAGGTTGGTTATATTACAGTCACTTCATTTGAACAATTTCCCAATGAGCAATTCTACAATGTACCATTTGTACGAAAATATCGAGAAAAACTACTTGAAAGCGAAAATTATGGCTACGGATTTCGCGTTCAAGGAATGGAAAACACGTATGATAAGAAGATCGCATTTGTAGAGTCAGCCTGGCCGCTATTCACTTTTCGTATTAATGATAATATAGAAATCAAAAGTCTTTTCTTTGTAAGTAAACAATATTCAGTGATCAATCAAATAGAAATTAGAAATATGAATAATATTGAAACAGAAACCATTCAATATGATTTTAGTGGTCAGCTTAATATTAATCGTGCAAGTTATGCTCAATTGACGGAAGGTGGACCAATTGAAATACCGTCACCCCATACTGTTCTTCAATTTAAAAAGAATCAAATTTCCATTCAAAATTTCAATTTATCATCAGAACTTCTTATATCATTGTTTATTGATAATGAACAGCAAGTACAATTTACTCCAGATTCAAAACCATCTACAAATGGTTGTGTCTCATATAATCAGACAGGCAAACTGGAGTTAAATCCACAACAACATCGAATAGTTTTTGTTTGTTATCATTTATTAACTTCTGAGAAACTCACCTTTTCTCCATTAACAGGTCAAATACCAGAAGCAAGGGGTTGGATATCTAACGATAATAATCCTCTTTTGTTTATAATACAGCGAAATGTTGAGTATATACTTTCTTGTTGCTCCATTCCAATCGGAGACAATGATAATTCATATTGCATTGTAACAGATAATCAAATTTTACCATTAGGATGGAATCGTGATAATTAGTGAGTAAACCTCTTAACTCGAACTCTGTTATGTTTATATTCTTTTGCATAGTTACCAAATGAAACTACTCTCAACTATTCTGAAATATCTTCCAAAATTAATTAACAAATCGTTTCATGTAGAATGGTGTTCAAAAATAAAATCTGTTCTTCGTGGACATATCATGTGGTTGTTCAAACGAGCTCAGCGGTTAGACCAAGGGCACTGGGGACGTTCTTATTTGACAAATGGTCAATGTAAAGATAAAATTTTTCAACTAGATCAGCAATGTTATCCTTTGCTCGAATTATGCCAATATTACGATCTCTATCAAGAAGAAAAAGGAGATTGTATAGAATTAGTGAACATGTTTGTTAACCAAATAGATGAAGTTTTAACAACAATTCTTGCCTGTAAACATCCTGAAAAATGGATTTTTTCTACAGATGAAACACCCGGCGATGATCCTGTACAATATCCGTATCATTTTTCATCACAAATACTTTTATGGTATACATTAAAACAACTTGAACAAAGAAAATTTGTAAAAAGCTTTGATCTGACATATTGGATAGAAAATTTGTATCGTGATTGCTTAGAATGTTTTCGTACTAATCATCCCGAAAATCAGAATAAATTTCTTTTTGCATATGTAGCTGATAATCAAAATTCATATCATCACTTTTATCATGATGCAAATGATTTACCAACTGTATATGCTCCGCTTTGGCAATTTTGCTCGCATGACGATGAAGCATGGTTGAATACAATGGAATTTGCATTTTCTCCACTAAACAAGGATGGATTTTATGTCGTTGGATTAGGTTCTGTACATACTCGACATCCATGGCCATTGGGTGATGCTCAAGAACTCTTATACGCTCATTTAATTAATGATGAAACTCGACAACGAAGACTATTAAATCGTTTAACCAACCAGATTATTCAATGGGATGGTTTGTATTCAGAAGCTGTAGATGAAAATGATCACAAGGTTACATCAAGACATTGGTTCTCATGGCCAGGCGCAGTTATTAGTATAATGTTCTTAAACTACTACTTTTGAAAACAGTATTCTGTCTAGTTATAAGTCAACAATAAAGTACTGTTTTTCAATTTCATAAAGTCCATTCGCATAAAATATTTGATCTAATTGAGGTGCTATACGCTGTGAAAGACAAATTACACGGTGAGCTTTAAATATAACATTGAAAAATCGGTGGCTTCTGATAATAATAGTATTTGTATATTAATTACTGTCTATAATTTCCCATAAAAATATAAATGTTTTAGTCAGGATTTCTAGCTCAGGAATCTAGGGGATAGAATCCCCCAAGTTGAATAAAAATAAAATTTACAAATATAATTTTAAAATGAGAGAATATTTGTTATAAATATTAGAATATCAAACCAACGTGTTCGTGTCGTAGGGTTTCATTTGATTTGAGTCGAAATCGTACTCTTTAGATCATTTTTTGCTTTTTCATTTATATTTGACGTGTTAAAAAGAGCTCAATTTCTAATTCAAATGACTTGTTTAGTGTTAGAAGTATATTGCTGCAGAAAATTCACTTGAATTTCAAAGCACTAAGCACAGTAGCTGCTTAGCAGCACCATCTACTATCCTCACGACGTTGTACAATGCTTAACCCATTTATTTATCTTTGGCCTTTCTTGAAACTGAATTCTGATTATTCGACAACACTGTTTTAGTATGACATTCAGAATTTAGAAGGAAGCAGCGCTCATTCAAAAGATTAGGCCTAGAAGCCTCTCCCTTTACTGGCCGTGCGTTTTTAGCTTGAGTGCTATATTTATAGAGATTTAGTTAGTTTGATGACAACGTTTGCGCTCGAAGCTTCGCCTAAGCGTACGTTCGAAAATTGGGTTGAGATGAGTCAAAACTGCGCGGATCATAGCAGCGTATAAAAGAGATCACCGACAAAATGTGTCTTACTGTTGAAAGGACTGCTTCTCTTACTCTTTTTGCGGCAGAAAAACGCACAAGAAAAGCAAAAGCGGACTAACGATAGAAATCAGCAAAAAGTAGTCAGAATCATCTGTACGTAATATCGTATATGATCGTACAAAATTAGACACAATCTTATGTAATCTTATTATTTCGTATCTTAAATCTCAAAATCAACATAGGATCAGATATACGTACAATTATTGTACGAAATGTATAGTCTGGCCCCTATGACTTTTCAGGGACCACGAAGTATTTAATTGAATATATTGAATATTAATGAATAGTTTCGATAGAAAGGTCCCTTTCTATCGAAACTGTCCTTCGCGTCGCCACTGTCTCTGTCTAAGTCCAAATTCTCTTTGGCATAGGCAGAATTATGATTTAAAACGGAACTTGTCAAAGCTGATTTAAGTGTTATATGAGTGTCTTTACGTGACGTTCTTGTACCTACAGTGATTGTAAAAAAAAGGTGAATACGCAGTTGGTCCAGAAATTCTTAGGCGAATTTCCAGTTTCTAGAAAATCGATCGAATTTCTACAAATAATTCTCAAGAAACTGGGAATTCGATGTCAAATTTCTAGTTTATAGAAAATTAAAAACGAATTTCCAGATGCATGGGAATTATTGAAGAAGAAAGTCTAGGCCACGGAATGAAACCATTCCCATCATATAAGTTAATCATAGGGCCACGCAATAGCATAATCTGATCTTTACTCGTTAAGGCTAGTTATAATCATGCTGTAAAAGTTTCATTTAGCAATGTTTTTCTGCTTTCTAATTATTCTCGTCCCGCTTGTTTTCGGCGGCTTCGTCGTTGTATCATCTCTTTGGCCTCTGCTCTGCGTCACATAGTAATTCGCATACTTGGACAATATTCTGAACAACCTGATTTTGATTTGCAGTTATAAGTTTCAGTGGCAGCAAATGTTGTCCGCAGTTTCTAGTATATTTCGAAAGAAAAAAAAGGTAGAAATATTCATTTTTGCCCTTTGCAGGCTCATTAGACTGAAAAGTGAACTTTTTTAGGTCGTCAAATATTTTCCGTACAGTTAATAAAAATCTTTTTATACTTTGCATAGGTACTGATTAAATATGAAAACTACATTACCTGACAGTACAGAGCGCGAGTTAGATTTTTATAAAAAGATTCTGAAAAGTTTTTCTCCTTAGGGTGAAAACGCGACTTTAAGCCAGAAGTGCCATATTCTTGGTCGGTCAATATTTTGATGCTGAGCCCTTGTCAAAAGCTTTTTTCATTACCGAGCTAGGATCAGAAGGAAAAACACTTGGAGTGCTCGGAAAGTTTTGGCCGTCATTGTATAACTGCAAATCAAAATCTAGCTGTTATTTTATGTTATCGCCCTAATCTTTGGGTTAAATAGACACCATGGTTGGATTATCTCGTTAAGATATTAATCAAATTTCACTCTTCTAAATATAAAACTAATAAATTGTGTATATTGCCACTAGATTCAGCATCCAGTTTTGCTCAAACAGTATGTCTCTTATGGCCTGCACCAATAGTTTTGTACAAAGTGGTACGTTTCCCAGGAATTTACCAATGATTAGACGCAGCTTGGGAAGCCTCAACAATGCTGAAAAACGACTGAGCCATAAGTCCATGGTTTTTATCAGCAGGAATAATAGGGGGTGAGCGATCAACTAGAACTTACACGAATCGAAAAAAACTTTATGATAGTGATCAGCGTTGAGTTTTGGACGAAATGTACTATCTGATTTGGAAAAATGTTTTTCGACTACGTCTTCCATCCTTACTAACACGAAAAATCATCGGGTTTCGAAAATTTTTTAAAGAATACGGCCTTTTGCTGCTAATAGAGATAATCATGCAGCTGTAGTTGATTCCTATAATCGTCGATTAAACTCTGCGCTCGGTTGTTCCAGTATCTACCAATGCCTTAAGTTTCTTTGTACAGAAGATAGTCATATTTTCTTTGTTTTATTTTGCAAATAACTGTGACCATTTATGGTCCTTATAGTACAAGAGTGGAAAAGAAAACGTTATAGAAAAGTAGAGAAGTAAGATGACAAGCTATGTGCATGCGTCAACATCTAGAAACAATAAGTTATCACAGACTTAAGATTCAAAGTGAAGAAAGGGAAATTTTAAGACTCAAAACAGAAGAGTTGAGAGATAGCGAAAAAGAACAAAAACATTTAAGTCATTTAGATCAAAAAGAATTTTTTTCTGTTTTTATACAATTATTCGTTTAATTATAGTTTTGTTTAAAAAATGCACATCTAAAACATACTGAATAGAAAAAGTAGGGAAGAAGTAGTGATAAGAATGTTTCGGGGAAATCGCTTAAGATTTGAATTTCGTCTATGTCATAATTTAAGATTGATTCATTCGAGAGAATGCCTGCGCACCATGATGTACATTTCTCTAACAGCGACGTATGTGCATCAAATCTTTTAGATCTAAAAACCCCTTTGACACTGTGCTCTTTCTGACGCCAAGATTCTCTAAAAACATTGAAATTCGCCTCCTCAAAGATTAATTTACCATCAACAGTATCTGACAAGGCTACAAAATATTTATTCCAATATTTACAACACCGGTCTTCCAAAGAACGTTCATTAAATGCATAAGAAAAGAAGTTATCCCTCCAATGAAGACAGTACGTAATCCTTCTTAAGCACGTATTATAAAAGTGATTTGAATCTTGCTGCTGTTTAATAGTGGATAGAGAGGAAACAACCAAACGAACAAAGGAAGAACATATGAGAGAAACAAAGCTTTTCTAAGAGATAGAGAAGTGAATCCAGCGAAACGAAAAGAGATAATTA
Organism: Didymodactylos carnosus; assembly: GCA_905250885.1. NCBI lineage: Eukaryota > Metazoa > Rotifera > Eurotatoria > Philodinida > Philodinidae > Didymodactylos > Didymodactylos carnosus. The sequence goes on from CAJNOQ010000743.1 coordinate 36,847, forward strand.
TGGCAATCCTTTGACGAATTTTTATCCTTGTTTTTTTAATCAACACACCAAAACCCAAAGTAGGAGTAATGATATAACCTAAATATTTAACCACTTTTGTCCATAGAGTATCATTCTCGCCACATTTCAACTCTATATTTGGATAACCGATAGCACATGCTGAAAAGAGTGCTTGTGTTTTATCGTAGTTGATAGGTTGAACTGCCAAACAACAATAGTATTCTAATCGATCGAAAAAGAGCTGGAGTTTACATTCTAAATCAAGACACTGAGAAGTGTATTTCATACCAATAGAACCAGCTAGAATAGCCGCCAAATCGTCGGCAAAAAAATGACTTAAACAAAAGCCAAGAAAAATGTCCATATCGCTATGATAACAAATGAAAAGTGTTGGAGTGAATATGCTTCCTTGCGGTTCTCCTTTCATTATTTTAAACCATCTTGACTTTTTTTCCACCAATCTCTATAAATGCCCTTCTCCCACTCAACCATACATTTATCCAATGTACATAATTTTTTGGAATTCTCATTCTTTTTAATTAAGCAAGACAGTCGGTATGCCACAATTGATCAAATGCATTCTTAAAATCGACGAAAACTGTCGCTACAGGTGAACGATTAGACATTCAACTAGAAATCTGCTCGAAGAACAACAGTACACGAGTTTGTAAACGAAACTCTGGTCGAAAGCCAGATTGTGATTCAGGCAACAATCTTCTCTTATTCAACACCTTCCTAAATCTAGTCAAAAATAGCTTTTCGTGAACTTTTGAAAAAACATCTAGCAATAAGATTGGCCTAGTAGCACCAGGTTCACAAATGGACTCTTTCTTAGCTAATAACAACATTCTTGTTTCTTTCCACATTTCAGGCACTATTCCTTCCAAAAACGAATGATTGACTATTTTAACAAAGAGAAACCAGAATGAAAGAGGTAGAAAATTGAAAATAAAGTTCGATATTCCAAGACTATCCAGCGATTTCTTCTTTTTTCGATGACAAACAACATCCACTACCTCTTCAAAGGAACGAGGTGAAATTTTTTCCTCATAATTGTCCCAAACAACTTCCGGAGCAGCGGTGTACGGATGTGGACGATAAACTTCTGGCTCTTTAAAGTGATCCTCATAATGGATTGCCGCAACCTCGCACATCTTTTCAGAATCTTTAACCACCTCGCCATTACTAAGCATAAAACCATGGAAAGAAGAAGACGAAGATCTCATGAATTTTTGGGTTCTGACCAGAAGAAACAGACAGAGGTAAGGAAGTGTTACGAGCAGCAAGAGAGATTGTCAGATTGTTAGAAAGAAATAATTTTAGTTCCTTTTTCGCTATTTTTCTTCTGACTTTAACAACTTTTTTTAATTCAACGCAATTATTTCGTTTTGTCTAAATGACAAAGCACGTGTATACGACATATAAGCTCGAAGTTCACATGGTATGGAAATTCTATATTTATCCACTGGAAAAAGAAGTGTACATCGAGAAGTTAGAAGAGAAAGAAAAGTGATATAATCTTCGTAATCCTTATCTAAATGATCCAAGTTCCATCTTTTTGCCCAAAAAGAATAAACATACTCACAAAAAAACGTGAAGACCTTCCAATGTACAAGACCTCTTTAGACTTCCATGGAATCACCGACAAGATCGGTTTGTGATCACTGGTAGTTGACTTTTCATACGTCTGGATTAAGACAGAAAATCCTGACGTAAAAACATAATTAATAACCCGATCTGATCTCAGCGAAGTTGGAGAGTCTGGAGTGAATGGTGTGAGAAACACCGAATCTGACCACATCAACAATGCCTCTGCTTCATCTTTATCTTAATCCAAATCAACATTAAAGTCCCCGAAGACACCACACTTTGTTGTCACAAATGGAGTTAATTCATTCCAACACCAGGATTTCGACTCAGGAGCATACACTCCCATAACTCTCAACTCCTCATTTTCTTCCAAAATATCAACAATACATACGTTAGGAATATCGCAATCTACTCTTTTAAATTTCAAATCTTCTCTCATAGATTCGACTCATAGATTTCAAATCTGCTATTGCTCGGCAGGTGAATTTATGAAGAACGCTTTAACCCTTTGAGGACGGAATTTTTTTCCAATAGGAAAAACAATCTTCTATCATTTTATTTCATCTTAACGTAGAATAGTCACATCAAAATCTGATGGTACTCAAAAAAACAGTTTTTGTCATCTTTTAAACAAAATGCCAATTTGCAGGAAAAACACTCGATATTAGATCGCACTTCTGCTTCCTTGGTGCTGCAATAAGCACATCTTCTTCGTTTTCCTTTCACAGGTAGATGCATATTATTCTCAAAACTAAGGGTTTTGGGTGATGGTAGTTTAGACTTCTTTTCAGAGGGAGGTCTTCTACGACTGGTTCTTTCGCTGCCGGAGCAAAGCGATTTTGCCACTAAAACCATATAGTTCAAGTGTGTTATCTTATTTTGAACTAACTGATTGTAACAAATGAATGAATTGAAAATGGATACATTTAGAAAATAAACAAAGATCCGAATCCAATTTCTTTTAGACTTGCGGTCGATACTGTAGCACGATATTCTTTGATTGAATAGATCAATCCCATGTGCGAACTGCTTGTAATCTTTTATTGCTTGCGGACATTTGATCGTAATACGTTGACCATTTTTCAAACGACGAGAGACTAGAACAACTTCGTTCTCTTGATGATAATTTGAAGCTAAAAAAACATGTTTGGTATCCATCCATATGAAGATGAGATTGTTCGATGTAATTATTGACTTGTAATCACCTCGTTCCATTTTGTTTTTCTTAGCAAAGTCAGACGGAATACCTGCTCAATCTGATCTGATCGTTCCACAAGCTTTTACGTTCTGTAACTTCAGTTTTTCTAATAATCTAAGAGAAGTGAAAAAGTTGTCGAAATATAGATGTTTTCCTCTGAAGTTTTGACCAGATATAAGATCGAAAACAACACGTTCTCCCAACGATGTTTCTTTTGCACTGGTTTCCTCTTTTCCTACATAGATTTGATAGTTGAATAAATATCCAGTGACTGAATCACATAAGCACCAAACTTTATAACCCCTTTTGATTGGTTTCAGAGGCAAATATTGTTTGAGACTTGATCTACCCTTGAATTTGATCATACTCTCGTCGATCGTGGCATAGCAACCAAAAGAGTAGTTTTCCTGGAAATTTCTCCGTAAAATTTCAGTAAATCGTTGAACTTTGTATATATTACTGTAGTCTTTGGACTCTCGCTCTGGTTTCAGTGAGCTATCAGCCAAGTGTAAGTTATAAAAAATTTGAAGAAATCGATCTCTTGACATGATCGAAGAGATGAATGTATTATGGAATACTATGTCCTTGCTCCAATAAAGTTTCATATTTGGCAAATCATGACGTCACTGTTCGTAGCGGCGAAAATCGAGGAAATGGAGACGAACCGATGAGAGCGAAGGAAAGAAAGGAACGAAAAGTGTAACGCGTTGAATTCGATTGCTATTGATCCTAATTACCTTCAATTCTTTCCTTTCGATTCCGAGCTAGTGAGTGGATGTAAAACATTCTTTTAAGTTTAGACCCAAATAAAGTAGGCTTAAATTTTGTCATGCGGATTTTTTGCTAAACTGAGTTTGAGACTTTAAGCATCTCTTGTACTAGTTACGGTTTATCACAGCAAAAAAAATTTTTCAAAAAATTACGGGACAAAGGGGACGGGGCAGAAACGCCCATACATTTTTTCACGGGACAGACTGGTTCAGGACAACATTATTTGCTCACGGGCTTGGGCTTACGGGAAGGGACAAAAATTTTTATCTTCGGATTCGGGCTTACGGGCTCGAGGCAACAGAAAAGTTTGCCCCGCACGACTCTATGCCGGCGACGAATCCGGCAGCCAGATTCGTCGTAAAATCCTGCATATACCAACTTACGAGGGAACATTCTCAAGTGACACACTCCGATTTCATTCGTTCGCACTTCGATCGATAGAGGACAGTGAGCTAGTAAAAAGCCCAAAAGGATTCTTGCCCTTGGCTCCTGATTACCAGTTTTTCAGAAACTTTAAAAAGTAATCAAAACCTTTTCTTAATGATACATTATAGTAGCCCGCACATTTCTGATTAAAATGAGACGTTCTCCAGCTCTATACAATCTTTCTTTGCAAAGTTATAGAATTTACAAGAAAAGCCCTAAATGTTCATTATTAGCTCAAAGCTGCAGAAATAAGCAGAAATTAATTTAGGGTTGATATAAGCTTTATTCTGTCAGAATACAAGCGGAAAAATATTCCATTATAGAATTCTAAACTAATAATAATTTAGCGTTTTCTTGTAAATTCTATAACTTTGCAAAGAAAGGTCGTGTAGAGCTGGGGAACGTGTCATTTTAATCAGAAGTATGCAGGCTATAATGATGCTTCATTAAGAAAACGTTTTGGTTATTTTTTAAAGTTTCTGAAAAACTGTTTTTTCCGGAAAACCGGATCTTCAGGAGTCAAGGGCAAGAATCCCTTTAGGCTTTTTACTAGCTCATTCCCGCTTGGGAATATTCCCTTGTTAGTTTCATTAATTTTGGTGCAGAGCGGCAAAAGCACCTGATCCACTAAGAATCACTGTACCATTTCTAGAACATTTCCTTTCGTACATATGAAATAGACGGCAAACGGTTTCCGCTAAAAAATGATTCAGTATGATTTTGAGTGAAAATGATCGGAAATACTTCCCTTTTCACTTCCCAAGACTTTCCATTTTCAAAAAGTCCTTTGAATCTCTCGTCCTATTTCAAAGTCTTTGAGCAAAGCTCATATAGAGACAGATACAGAATTTTCTAGGCTTCAAAATAAGCTACAAATTAGTCTTTCAAAAATATGTCCACATTGGTCAATAGTCGAATATAATGATTTTTATCTATCTTAATGCTTTAAACACTGTTTTAATCATTTTTCTGCTATCTCCTTCTGCAATATCACGCCCACATACCAGAACCGTAGATACTACAAGGGTGAACCTTTCTTCAATTATCTGCTAGGAATTATTTAGAATATTGATAAAATCCAACTGTCCAAATACATATTACGTTCAAAGAATGGATTAACTGTAATAAACATTATAATGTATACATATGAAATAAACCCGTTAAAAAACTTTAAACTAGTGTCAAATGTAGCCCAAAGGACGCATTGAAATTTCTTTCAGAAGTTTTTCAACCACAGCATTAGATAGCCCCTTCAATTCTCCACAAAATGAGATCTTGGCCACGTTTCTACGATCATGAAAGACCGAGGTACAGGGTGGTTTACACGACGAATATAAACACAT
>CAJNOQ010000744.1:0-42133 GCA_905250885.1 Didymodactylos carnosus
ATTATAGGAGATTGTATTTCATAGTGCTGTTTAGGAACGGTAAGCTTTCGGATTTTGCCTCGAATGGTACACCATGGTAAACCTGATCGAACGCCATGGTTTTTTCACAGATCTACGTGCCCCAGTGTCTAGTTTCAGAAACTGAAAACCGCTGGTCTCTAGATCTTTTCGTTCCGGAGTTATAAGCGTTTTGTTCACTCATCTTCTATTTTGAAATGGATAGTAGTAAAGTGTCGAACAGTATGGTTTGGTTGTATAACAGAACAATATTGTAATTAATCATACATTCTGGAAGGATAGCTGTTGAATGATGACAACAATTTGTTGTAGAATTCTTCGGAAGAATGGAACTATGTACCTCTTACTTTTCTTGTGCTTAAGTTGTATTATTGTAAGTTTATTTCTATCAATGAGGATTTCTCTCACAAAAACAGCCTGGTTTGAAGGTCAATTATCAGGATTTTCATTAGTAATAAAACAACAAGTTTCAGGTATGAAAAAGTAAAATATACTATCAAGAAAATAAAACTGTTTTAATCTTCGTCGCTTGTTTCCTCACTTCCGTCATAATCTGTAACGTCTGTTTCTTCTGTCCCTGTCTCTTCGGCAGCTTCTTTAATTTCTTTAGCTACTTGTTCTTGTTCGACTGTTGGATCGTTTATTTCTATTAAAGTTGCGTCATCAAATTTGGTGGAATATTCGTGTTGCGGTGCTGACGGTTTTGCCGGTTCAAATGGCTCATATTTTTGGCCCCAACCAACGTACAGATTAATAAAATTTCTGAAAAAGATTAACAGACGATTTTTCTTTTAAATTTTTAGAGTAAACCCAGGTACGTACGCTGACTGTGCCAGTGTAAATGCACCCGGCCATACATTCGATCTCAAATAGCACAGTGCATATTCATGCATAACATTCAATGTCAACCCAACTGACCATAGTTTTTGTTTGTCTCTCATGTAAGGAAGTTCTTTGTCTTCGTTAATCGGTTGTAATAATGGTGCTGGGATTTGAATTTCGTCTATCTCTGTTTGTTCATTTTCTTCATCTTCTTCGCTCACATCACTTAATGACTTTTCTAAATAAAAGAGAAAAATGGAATTATCCTCAAAAAGCTCTCTCAAACTATTTGCTTTACCAGGCTTCCAGAATGATGTTCGACCTTGTGGTAGAATTTCTTGTACATGATGAACCCATCTATCCAACGATTCAGATGCTAGCATTTCCGATGTAATATCGATTGCTTCGTTATCTGGATTAAGTTCGATACCTGCACCTACCAATAAAACAAATAACTTTTAGCTACCATTTTATTACTAAGCTACTTTAGCAACCTTCATCCCTTCCTTCAAACATTTCTTCACCATCCTCTGTGGCGATGAAGTGACCAGCTGGTGCTACATGTGTTGTTGCTGTTATTCGCGCTATTTGTGCACGTAAATAATCTTTTTCGACGCCTTCAAATGGTGGATAACCATTGACTTGAGCTGTTAAACAACCAGTAAATAATGAACGAATTTGTCTTGCTTGTTGAATATAAAGTGGTTTAGCATCAGGTAATTTTTGCCAAGGGAAGCCAGCTAAAATCTTAGAGAAAAATTATTATTTTATTAAAATGCCAAGACTAATCAGAGAGACATACGTGAATTACAAACAAAATATGTAAAATAATTTATTCCCTTCCCTCTTTCTTCAGCTGGAATTTCTAGTGATGGTTGCCACATTGACTGAATTTTGGATTTTTGAGCAGAATTCTAGAACATTTGTTAAAATAATAATTAATTAGCATTTAACGTCTAGAATTATTCTGATTTCTTGTCGAATATATCCGACTGCGATACCGTTGTTGCTGTACGATCTGGATAGATAAACACATCTTTTTTTTTGTACGTTGATTTCATTGTTTTTTCTTGTTTTCCATCAATCATCACTACTGACTTATGTCGTGAATGTTTCTTTCTAGGAAATGGATCGCTGATATCAATTTCATCAGGTAGCACATCCTGTGTGGTAACTAGCTACAATAAAGATTCATGACGGTACTTAAAGCTGATCGTTCTATAACTGAAACTCACTTGAATTATGTAATAATCGCAATAGATACCAAATATTTTTCCCCAAAATTTCATATCTAAATATTCAATCTGATTTTCTAATTTTTTCATTGCTGCCCAGATTCTGGAGGCATACAAAATAGACTTTGTATGGATACATTTTACTTCAAGAAAGAGTATTACTTACAAAATAAATTCACTCATATGCATTCCATATCCAGCACTTGAACAAAAATAGGCAACATCCATCACGTAGGGTACAGATTTAATAACAAAATCATCTGGTTGTAAAAGTTCACGCGATTTTGTCTAGAAAAAAAGTATTTTTCTTTGATGTGCAGTGTTTATTTCTTCGTTTTATACTTTTAATAATTCTCGTTGTAGTAGAGTAATATCCATTTTGGATGATTTTTCATGCGGGTCTCTTAAATACGTTTTTATCATAGTACCTTGTGTATGAGACTTAATATCACGACTTAATTTTTCAAATAAATCCGCCATGTTAACTGATGAATATCGAATGGCTTGTGCTAATATAAGCGATAAATGATCGTATCTAAAAACTAGATTCTGTCATATTCTTCAACACAAAAAAAATATTTGTAGAAATGAGTCCTTATCATACTGTGCACTGTAAAACTAGTAATATATGTGTTAGAACAGTAAGTTTTTCTATTCGTTAGGTTATTAGCTGCCAAAAACCAAAGTCGTTCATATGCACGTACCCAGTAATTGACTATAGATTTTATATTTTTTGAAAAATCTGTCGTTTTTCTTAAACTGCTTCGTTAAAAGTTTTCTGACTCGGCAAGAATGTAGAGCAAATATTTCTCTACAGAATAAAAGGTTGGACAGCTCTTCATCGTTTGTTTTAAGATTTGGGCAGCGATGTTCTATGAACTAACCAAGTACTCAACAAATCATGAAGAGTTGTCAAATCTCTCATTTTGTAGGGGAATATTTGCTTTATTTCCTTGCTGAATCAGAAAACTTTTAACAAAGCAATTTAAGAAAAACGCCAGATTTTTCAAAAAATATAAAATCCGTAACCAATTACCCGATGCATGCTTGATCATTCAGCGTTCTAACAGAGAAAAAGTAACTGATCGCTTACAAGCTAATATCAAGATAACTAGTAGTTTTTAATAGGTAAGCTTTTGCATTTATATAAGCATTTTCATATGCTCCTTGCTCCAATGCCGCTTGATTCTTCAGATACGTATCTAAAGAAGAGAACTAATTTATACACGTATCTATTTCATAACAATAGTCAGATATCTAGTTTTGGCTGGAAGAGAGCTCATATATCGACTGTGAAACACCAGTAGCTAAAACTATGGAGCAAAGCCTCTTGTTTTCCCGGTTTTATAGGGCAGTGAAGCCTTCAAAAGTTCATGCACTACTATTCCATATCCTAGCAGTGATACTTTTTTATTGTGAAAAATCTTGCTTTTTCTTCAACTTACAGCCGAATACAGCAGAATAGTGATTCGCTCAAATTTCTGTGATTCTGAGCGAAAACTGACTCTCTTAGAATCACAGAATATATTGATAGTTTCTGAGTTTGGAATAATGAAGAAGAATATTTACCTGCATCCCATGTAACCCACAATACAATTGGTAATGAGCTATATAAAATGAATTTGAATATATCTGTTTCATCTAATTCACTAATCATAGTGTTATTAACCACCAACAGTCGATCACCACATTTCAAATATTCTAATATTGCATCATTTAATATTCGATCAATAAACCATGAATCTTCAATTTTAATAATATCAAATGGAATTTGTCGTAGACGTTGGGTTATTAGAATAAAACGTATATTCGATATTTGATATAAACTAATATTCATTGGAAGATAAATACCTCAAAACAATGAAAATAAACATGAGTGAACTAAACGTTAACCTCATAGTATTTAAGATGTTTATTTTATTATCCTGAACTATGTACGATGAACTGTGTGAAAATTGGTGATTTATACATATTTAGTGGTATTTTTGTAGATTACGTTTGAACGGGTATGAGAACGTTCATTGTGCGCTACACACCTTGTTCTGTCATTATATCGACAAGTTGTGCGGGTGTTTGAACATTGATTGTGTAAGCAAGAGCCATATCATTCTTATCTTTCAATAGGGATGACCCTTTTTCTCTCATAGACATTCTCAACTTTTTGTAGTGACTGTTTCAAATCAGATTAATTTCAAACTTTCTAGGTTTTGTATTCATAACGCGCGACATGTATGTATAATTAGATTTATTGTGATTGATTGAATGATCTATTTCCACAGTAGGCACTTCTGAAAAGGTTTTGAGTGGTAATGTATTGATACACTCATGCGTCTGTTTTGTGCTATGCTATGTGTAAATCAAACTAAACTTTCTTCTATTCTAGCATGACGTGCAGCGTTTAAATTCATATTTTTAATCTGCAGGTGTGATCATCTGAAAAAGTTGCCTGCTCACTAACTCTGGTCACCAAAATTCAAGGTAAGAAACTTGATGAAACTATTGTCATATTAAATGATTGATATGAAGAGAATCCTTATCCGACTAGTACATAAAAACAATTAGCATCGAAAAAGCATGATTTATCAGTCGAGCGTATATCCTGACGAACTTCATCAACGCACGGATACAAGATACCAACGGTGTGAATTTATATAAAGAAATTGATTATTGAAAAAAAACCGGCATAAAAACAATTATCAAGAATCAAATGTAAAACACAACCGATACTTTTGAAAACATGTTGCACAACAAATTATTTAATATTAGCATGAATCCATGGGAAAAATACCACTTTTCTGGAAAAGTTTTTTTTGGGTTCAATAGATAGCACCGAAGTAGAAAACATATCCGGCCGAAAAAAGCTAGGGACATGTCCATGGAATCCTCGAGATTTTGTCACATATTCCGGTATATGTCTGGCTAGGATCTCGTATGGAGATAATTCAACTAATTCTTCTATGTACCATTCTAGAATTATTAATATCGTATTTTCTAACTGAAATACACATAAAATGAGTTCATCTGTACTCATTTGCGTCTTCCAGAAGGCTCGAAATCAACCTTTGATGGTAAAAAAATATTGTGAATTTCACTGAATAACTATTGTTTCTATAAAGAATAATTTATTTGATGTAAATTTTTTCCGGCCAAAGATGTTTTCTACTTCGGTGCTATCTATCGAACCCAAAAAAAGTACAAAAAAAGAACTTTTTCAAATCATGGTATTTTTCTCATGGATGCACCCATAAATAACTAGAATATTGGAAACATTTGGAAATACTAACATTCAATTAACAAACATCAACATTTGGATATCTATCTACATAAAACGATAATACAGTTCAATAAAAGGACTGATAAATTATATGTTGAACGAAACATGTTTGTCTAGTTGCCGCATTAAATCCACTTTCTGATTTTTTTCTGATTTTGAATTTTTTCATCTGACCACCCTGTTTCGTATCGTTCAAGTAACTATTTATAAAAGAGAGTTCTCTGGGGATCCAGTGCTAACGTCGAGCATGTATCTGTTGCAGTATAAATATATATTTGTAATTAGCCTTGTTGCTTCTAAAAATTGTTTTTAGTCTGCTTGTCTCCATACAATAGTTTGATCTAAATCTACAGCATTCACATTCCATAACCTCTCAAAAATTAAAATGACTTGTATTATTATTATGAAAAACAAAATAAAATACTATTTTATGTACAAAAATAAATAATAAAAACAAACTAACGTTAGAACTCTGTTTCGATCAATGAACAATGTTGACGTGATTTAACATTTTGTCTTAATGCATAAACATCACATACGTATGATTTTGGTATTTTAGAACAAATTAAATGTCCTGATACAACTGTTATCCATTTTTGTTTTTGAATCAATCCATTCGTTTCTAAACATATGACAGTCTCACCATTTTGAACAGAAAAACGACAACCACATGTACAATGATAATTATTTAAAACAAGTAGCAATGGATATTGTTGAGCTAATTGAGCAAAAAAATGTGCTTGAGTTTTTCGTGTTGGAGAACGTGCTGTAGATGATATCGACTTAGCTGAGGGTAAACATGAACGTAATGAATAGCATTTTCTAACCACTTTGGATGATGTAGATTGATAAATGTTTTTCTTTCGTGCTGGAATGACTTGTGTTCTATTCAACGATATTGGTAGTGTTTCATTGCATGAATGTTCTTGGATTATCGTTGAGTTGTTACTACTACATGTCGAACAGGATTTCGTTGGCAAAAAGTAGTTTTCATTTCTCTCAGTACCAATTAACGAACTTCTGCACCGTGCACCCACATGTTGAAGATCATTTGGTTCGAGTATAGAACGAAACGAATTGCTATAGGATGATGAACATGATAATGAAACCGAATTATCTAAAGAATAACTATTGCCAGAGGACGACGTCGATGATACCAGCGATGATCTTGACTGTTTCAATTGATCAATATCAAATATACCAGAATCACTATCATGTGTTATCATCATTTTTGTACGTCGATCTAAATTGTAATAATAGAAACTTGTTAAGGTTCGATCTCACCCAAATATTTAGTTGACTACACTCTACAGTATTGAGAATTCCATATCCTAGCAGTGACACTTTTGTATTGTGAAAAATCTTGCTTTTTCTTCAACTTACAGCCGAATACAGCAGAATAGTGATTCGCTCAAATTTCTGTGATTCTGAGCGAAAACTGACTCTCTTAGAATTCTAAAATATATTGAAAATTTGAGTTTGGAGTAATGACGAAGAATATTTAGCAACATTACTATTCTGCTCTTAGCACTGAAAAGTTTAAAAGTATTTTCTAAAAATTATAAGTTATAAATCGATTTGTCTAATTATTTATAAATATTTCATTTATAAATACAATTATAAACTATTTTTCCCTAATCTAATGGTAAAAAATATAATGACTTTAAAAAATATTTCTAAATGTATTTTAAACTCTTCAGTGATTGATTCTTAGCGGTAAAACGGACGATTAACAGCTAGAGTTTCGGCGCCGGAGTTCCGTCATTGTCGCTTTTACTCAATATTTTCGACAAATTGTCGAAAGGCAAATCTTATTTTCGACATAGCTGAATTTCAGGTTGTTTTTCGATAATTGTCGAAAATCCATTAACATTTCGGCAGATTACTAAATATTAGTAAAAGTAGTTCAAGTGGCACAATATCAAAAAAATTCGTCATAATGCTTGCACTTATCTAAAGCAATAGATTAAAAGAGAATCAGTGAGCTGCAGTCTTCTTCTAACAATTCACAAATGAAAATTACAAAAGGGTATTATATAGAATACATAGATTAAAGATTATAAAAACAGTGTATTATTTTATTATGCATGGCGTATGCTATTAAAAATTTCACTTTAGGTCCAACCGAAAATTACTGTCGAAATTCCGTTGGATTTTCGGCAATTGTCGAAATTGTTGGCAGCTTTGCTCTGTATATTCGACAATACTGCGAAAATCCTTCAGAATTTGGACTGGCGAAATTCCAAGTGGTGATATTCTAGGATATCTTCTTAGCGAGCTTAGTTGATTTATTTTGACGTTGATATTAAAACTCAAAAAGAACTCCACAACCAAATATTCAACCTCTGTTTGCCGTCCCGAATGTACTCTTTTGTCCGAAAATGAGATGATATTCTTGCCTGCTTACACCTGACTTACGGTCTCTTTGATCAATCTACTTTTACCACTCTGTTACGTTCAACTTTTGTAACAAAACAAACACACAAGGTTTATACCTCTCTTCTTATTGAAATAAACGTATGAACGTAGAAAAAAGAAACATGCAAACAATCAATCAAATTAAAACGTTAATGACTCTACATCTTCGACAGAAGATATATTATCTGCAACTACGGCTTACGAAGATTCATATTAGGGTGTTTTTAATTGGAAAAATGATTTTTATACGTATGAATATATGATTCTACACTTCAGCACTTCAACACGATGAATATACATAATATATCTTAAATATTCCTTTATTTCTAGTCATGTGCATCACTCATCGATACTATTCATTTTGTAAGAGCACATGGACAATCAAATGACATCACGAAGATACAGTTCAACACTGACTTTTTACATATGGTATCATGAAGTACGGCTGTTTTGCATACTGCATGCATACAAGTCCTCCTTTTTCAAGTGAAGTTTGATCATATTCGTTCAGTACTCTATGGATATTGCCGGTTACCTATACGACTGACAAGTTTTCTATCGTTCTAAACAAAAGTAGAAGGCACTGGTGTCTCTTCTAGGAAATGTAGAACGGATTGGCTTGCTACAGAAAAAAACGTTTATTTAAACTCAAGTTGAAGGTGGCCTAAAGCAAAAGTTTTCATATTTTGACATACCTGCGTTTGCCTTGTAAGGGAACATAATTCTATTGAACGTTTGCTCGAAGTTGTTTTTATGAAATTTGACTACACATGAAGAGAGAAAACATAGAATACATATATAATGCCGTTATAGACAAATTGAACACTAAACGACTAATTCCAATTAAGATTAACAAGCTATATATATTCTTTTCTCTTCTTTCTTTCCATCGTTTAGCCACTTCTGCATAATACTATCCTTTTAATTGTCGTTAAATGGTGGTGCGTGTATTCAGTATTCTATCTCATGATGAGCCAATCATCGTAAAATTGTATTATATTGACGAGTTGTTTCACAATATCACATAACTGATTAACATCATGTAGTAGATAGAAGTTTTTTCACTATTAGTATCTTGTTTCCTACGTGATTAAATTCTTTTTCACACATTTGAGAAGAAAAAGACGTTCTTCAATATCTTAGTTAAAATTGTTTTATCTGATAGAAAATTCACACCTATTTATCCTATTATAGTTTCATTTCTCTACCGTATCAGACTGGATGAGATGCATCCGATCTAATAAAGTGTAGCATCGTTATATTGCAGTTATATGATTAATTTACTCAAATAATTAACAGTTTACCGAAAAAATGAGATTTATGGGATTATGTAACAAATCAACAAACTATTACTGATTTGTTGGCAATTATTGACACTACTATGCTTTTTGTACTTAAATAAAGTTTATGTCGTTAATATGCTTTAGAAAAGAATATAGAATATACACAGTGTTCTATCTCTTTGACATTATGCCTATTTAGTTGAGATGTTTCAGAGAATTTCATGGTGCATCACACACTTGCGGATGATTTCTTTTTTTGAGTTCATTTTTTATTTTTTAAAGTCTAAATGAGTTACCGCAGGTCACAGCAAAAATGTCAACAGCGATCATAATAAAACATCAAAGACATTTCATTATAGACGCTCATTTATGGAGAATTATCTACAGCACTTCTACTTCGTTTATAATTAAGGTTGAATCTTTCGGCTTACAACGCTAATGATCCAGCAAAAACCACCACTATTGTGGCATCCGTGGTTACCACGAGTGAAATGATCTGACTTCGTGATTGTTGTGAACCCGTTGATATGTACAAGTCTCAGTTGTATAATATTACTAATTTTTTTACAAAACATAACAACAAACAATCCACTTAGTATCATTGGTTTACAGTATGATCTTAATTTTGAAAAGTCTATTGTTATGCTGTATATTCAAATATATGGAGCGTTTGCATCGATAAGTGCCGTTCATACTCATTTTGTGGTTCTGGTTATATCTCAACCATCAAGTGATAGTTTGGATTGAATGTATTTTTCAACAGTGGTGGGTAGTTAGTCAAACTATATCTCACGTTCTTATGGAACAGCAAATAAAATGCCTGCATAAAACCATAAGTTTTGTAGTTGTTTACAAAAATGTTCCCTTATTATTGTTTCAGTAATGAGATATTAGGTAGTTCAGTACGGCAGACGTTCGATGGCATGAATAACGCTCATGCCTTTGCAATTTTTACTCTAATGCATTTATCTTCTAGTTTTCTTGGTTTTTACGTTATCTCTCTCCGCCAGCAGCACACTGGAGAGCCAGGTTTACAGTTAAATTATACTAAAAACTTAAAAGCACTAGAAAAATACTGGAAAAATGTTAAAATAACTTCGATCGGGCCAACTTTTTGAGAACGACGCATTATTTGCCTATACTACAATGACATTTTAAGTTGGTTATTGGCTAAGCTTGCGGAATTCTTTCTAGAGCGATTTTGTACAACTTAAGGTTTTAGAACTACAACTGAAGTGCAGGATTTTTCAGCAAAAAGTGGTCTAAAATACATTCGGAACCCGAACTTTTTCTAAAGGAAGCATTTTACGCCTATACTACCATGGATCTTTTTACTTATTATATCGTGACTGTGTTTCCTATCAGCGGGTTCATCTCCGTAGGTGCTACTGTTCTGAAGTTAAATGTGGATGACATGGTTTTACCAATTATTTCTACTGTTTTCTGTTTTCTTTATTTATTATTTTCTGGTTACAATTACAGCAGATAGGGACCGATTTATAGATCTAGTTTGTGTTTATCTCCACTTTAGCTGAGCAGATGTGTATAGTGTATGTATTTGCTTCCTCACTCATAAACTATGATTAATAAAAAAAGAGCTGCAAGCTTACAGAGGGGATCAACAGAAAGCGATTGTGGAATGTGGAAGACCCATTCATACCTGATCGAATCCACAATGAAAAATTTTATGAGAATCAATGAACGCACAGATAAAATCCTGATATGATAAAAAATTCTATGACTGGCATTCCAAGGGATTTCAGACGGACCGAATGTCTACCATTTCCAGTAAAATGGAAGTACTCTGTGTTCCATCAGAGGATATAGATTTGAACGACTAATGGTTAAAACAGAATTATTAATCGATTATCATGCTGATAATTTATTGAAAGAAATGAAAAACAAATGAGATTCAACGGTTATCGAAAAACGCACAATTAACTGCAAGCGAACAGATTCGAGAGTCATACGAGCTAACTGTGACTATTTATGTTTATATTACAGTAATGGCTTTTCTATTGTTAAAATAAACATGTCAAAAAATTAATAATTTGAAAGAAACATTCACTTAGTACAACATTACTGTAGGAGGTGATACTAGAAAACTTGGAAAAGATCATTTTGAATAACTGAATGTTTTATTCAGTCTTTCTCTTTGGCTTTTTGCTACAAAATGTTCCATATCCTTTTATCATTGTATCGTAAACGTATGACTACGTTCTCATCTTGTCAGTCTGAATATGATGATCAGAGCTAATTGGACTTGTGTTTTCGATAAAAAAGCTTAATATTTATAGGTGATATATTTCTGGTAATACTTGATCCGACGACAAATAGATGTTTTATTTTTGCTAAAATGGCACTGATCTTGCTCCTTGTTGTCCGCCAGACAAATATAAATATACACTTAAAAGACTACATCATGCATCTGAATAGATACACACAAATACACAAACGTATACAGATATTTATAATAATAATAATAGTAGCGTAGTGTGATGTAAACGAAATCGAGAGAGAAAGAGAGACATCAAAAGTCCAGAAATGTGATTACATATAGATAGCGATAAACGTGACTTTCTCTCATTTTTAGGATAGAAACTCACATTCAGAATATGGTATGTATATAGACTACGTATAAAAGACGATTATAGATGATGAGTCCGCGTTTGTTAGAAATATGTATTTTATGGCGTATATATGTGTGTGATTATCATCATGTTAATTGTACGAAGATAGAAAGAACGAAAGAAAAAAAAAAGTGCACGGGAATCTTCTTTTGTAGTAGATTATCCATATTCTTAGTATACACGAATTGTAGGCGGAAAGAACGAACAATGAACAAGAAAATATTATAAGTCCCATACAATAATATCTCTTTTTTTTCCTTATTTCTTTACCTCGATTCTTTTGAACCACATATCTACTAAACAGAGAGTATAAACTATTGTTAGTATACGCGACAGAGCATTTTCGTACCATTTTCATCGCGCAATACAAGGTAAAGAACTATTTTTTCTTTTGAAAACAATATTTGAGTTAAAATAAAAAATTTTGAAGTTTGATTCCGTACGGCTCTCTTTCACATGCTAGAGGACGATCCTTGAAAACTTCAGTATTATCTCATTTCTTCTTTTACTATAGTTTTTTGGATAAAATTCGCGTGTATTTTATCTTTAATCAATTAAATAAAAGAGCAATGACGCTCCAAGGCATGGTCTTGGATCCAAACGATCCTGAATTACAAGAATCAATGAAATATTTAACAATGACAATGGAAGAACGTAATAAACTTCAATCACAACCATTTGATGGAAAAAAAGCATGTTGGATACCTGATCCAAAGAAATCATTTATTGACGCTGAAATAACGGGTATAAAAGGCGAAGAAGTAACAGTTAAAACAAGCAAAGGAGAAGTGAGTGACGTTAACTAATATGCTGTTCCATTACTTATATTAAAATATCTTTTATAGAATGTTACATTAAAAAAAGATGATGTTCAACAAATGAATCCACCAAAATTTGACATGTGTGATGATATGGCAAATTTAACATATTTAAATGATGCTTCAGTACTTCATAATTTACGCGAACGTTATAAAAATTGGTTAATTTATGTAAGTTTAAAATAGAACATTGAGGAGTAATCATGCTCAATCTTGCTGTCTTTCTTTTCGTTTTAGACCTATTCAGGTTTATTTTGTGTGGCTATAAATCCTTATAAACGTTTACCAATTTATACAACGAAAGTTGTCTTAATGTATCGTGGAAAAAAACGTTCAGAAGTAGCACCACATTTATATGCTATTGCTGACCATGCTTATTCAAACATGCTAAGAGGTAATTATTAACTATGTGTCGCTAGCCAAGACAGCAGTGTAACCTATAGTGGTACATAATAGCTGCTGGCTAATAGTCTAATAGCTATACGAGATTCATCAATTCCCAGACAACTACTTTTTAATTAACATATTTTTTCTTGCATGAAGAAAGAGGAAGAGTAATTACACTTCGTTGCAGTTTACGTCATTCATTCTCTATCTTGAAGCATAATCATCAGTATATATATATATATATATATAAAAGCTTAATCATTCTCTCATTTGCTCATCATAATAAATTCCAGATGTTTCTCTTATGTTATCAGCAGCAGTATTAAAGAGAAGCTTAATACATTTTTCTCGCTATTTCTCTTTGCGTTCAATAAACAATATCAACAACATCACGTCTTTGTTTTCTTCAGTTGACTGAGTGAAGCAAACGAAGATTTATTGCTTTTCAACAGAAAAGTCTTATTCCACAAAAAACATTCATCGCAAGAAATCTGTGTTTTTACTTATTTTATTATGAAAGTTGCATAACTGCGCAACGCAACTATGTATTATGAGGCTTGATAAATCTCCTCAATACAGATAGCTTGACGCGTTCTACAATTCGATTGAATTTAAATCTACTAAATGGAAAGTATATGGAGAATCTATAGAGCTTTAGATCGGTTCTTAACAGTAACAAAGATCAGATTTGTGATGAGCATAAAAATTCTATGTTTTATCGAAAGTGGAAAGAGTAATTTGAGAACATTTCTTCGTCATTTCTTTACACTCTTTTTAATGGTGTTCAACAGAAAACTCACTCCAACTATCAAAAAATTGCAGAAAAACTGCAATTATCTGATTCTTTGTCTCAAGTCAAAATTGAATAGCACAATAAAATTTAGTTCACTACTACTCCATACTTTCCCTATAGGGATTGCCCTATTTGCTATACCACGCGGACATGAAGCTTTTTCTGAATGCGAATATGACCTTATGTTTTCCTAAAAGAGTTTCTGAGCCGAGAAAATCAGGTTTCATGTGAAAAACCATAGTGTTCTGAAAAACCTGGCGGACTGCTCAGAAACGTTTGTTCTAATTTGTGCTAAGTGTATTGATCTACAAACAAACATCACTGTTAATTAAACGATAAAAGTGGTAAAAAAATCGCTTATCGTTTCGCAAGCGTAATCAATTAACGTTCAAGCCTACTAAGTCTGGTAGCTTTGCTATCTATAGCAAGTCTCATTTCTCGATTCGAGAGCTGACAAGAGCCATCTTTTGGATCGAGATCTTGACTTAATAAGCGTTTAAATTTGGTTAATTGTTCTTATTTCTTGCAGCTTCTCAAGTGCAGAAGTTATATTTGCGTTTTCTCTTTTCTCTGATTTAGAAGAAATTAACGCTTTTATTAACTGTTTATTTGACTATATCAATATCGACAGAATTCTAAATTGAAAGAGACTGCGAGAGAATTGATATGCTGATCGTACAGTTTAAAGCACAATATGTACATTATGCCCACAATATATCGATATTTCTATTGCTCATATTTAACAGATACTTTACAAAAAACTTAAAATTGTTTCTTTGTACGTCGTATATAGGTTAATGCTATACTTGAATCTTACAACAACGCTAAACCACTAGAAGCTATCATTCTTCTTAATTTGTAAGTTATATATCCAGATCAGACATATGTATGCATAAAAAATACAGCCTTCAATATATTTTATTTATATTTTGCTTAATTTATCAAATTTTCTCAGATATATTCTTTGCACTTCTAATTTTGTGCTTTGCCATCAATTATTCGTGCAGCAGCAAGCAATTCACTCATCCACACATGAAGTTACTGCTTTTTTTCCTATGGATACGGTTCCCCTCTTACAGATAGGGAAAGCAGATTCGTCCTTCAGACTATGTGATAGTGTCTCAACTTCAGCGATCGCAGTCAGGGCGGTAGGAGCAGCCCGGAAAATGTAGCAGCGGCATAAAAAGCTAGTCAACTTTTCTGTGTTAATCTTCTGCGTAGACATCCAAATACGAGTATAGTCTCTTATATTACTTGGAAGTCTGTTTTTCTTCCCTAAGTATTTGACGTCTGACTGGTTTATTTTATTGGAGCGAAAAGTGAAGCAGACGCAGATAAAATCATTCTATTTTCGCTCCATTACTTTCCGCGAGATATTTTTATAAGGTTTTCGGCGCAATTCCAGCCTCTCCTAGTCGAAAAACAATCGGATTGCCTGCTCAGCTTAATACCAGCTCGTCTAACTAGCTTTCTTATATTTAACACAAAAAGCTAAACCAAAATTGCATGTTGCAACCAATAATCTCATGAGTTCATAACAGTCTCTTCATATTTTCTCTAAATACTTTAGAACGGGAAAATCAATCTATGTTGATTACTGGTGAAAGTGGTGCTGGAAAAACTGAAAATACTAAAAAAGTCATTCAATATTTCGCCTATGTCGCTGCAGCTAGTGTTAAGAAAGAAGGAGAAAAGGTAACATAGATTAGACATTTGCGATTAGAATCTACTTATAAACCTGATTCACCATTTTGTTATTCTCTTTCTCCTTTCAACCACATACAGCAAGCAAATTTAGAAGATCAAATTGTACAGTCGAATCCTGTACTTGAAGCATTTGGAAATGCTAAAACTAGTAGAAATAATAATTCTTCAAGATTCGTAAGTTCAAATATAATCATGAGCACACATTAATGAAACACCGAAAATTATTGTACTTGCACACAATTAAATTCACACACCAAGCATTCTTTTCATCTTTTTTAACTTTAGGAGTGTGATTAAGAATTATGAATATGATAATGATTTTTGTATATAGTTGTCACATATGCATGTTGCATTATCGATCAAGATATATTTTATTTTTGTTGTTGGTATTGTAATATAGCACGTAAATCTTGAGCATCAATTAGTACATCAAATTCAGTTCTCGAGGTTTTTGGTAATGCACTAAAAGTAAGTATATATCGTCGAGCTTAAATAAACAATAGGAACGTTAGTTAATTAATTGCAACTGAAGTAACTTAAATTAATATCTTCACGTATGAAAAACAAAATTGTCTGTTAAACTTTTGACTTTGAAAAAATTTTTATTTTAAAGATTTTTCAAAAAGTAATCATCATACTTTTGTCGAATAGATAGTATATTTCTATGGGTGGTCATATAACCAAACTTGACCTGTTGGATTAGAAAAAGTGCAGATCTGTTTTGAAAGACAGTAGATGTTTCAAAGTTGACGTTATGTTCTTCTGCTATATAAATATGTACTTCGGTAATACTTCTTTTCTTTGAGTGGATCGCACTATAAGATTTTATTTGACTTTGCATGTAAATGTGTATTGTATGAATGTTTCTTTTGCACCTATCCAATTCACATACAGAAAAAGAAGAAGTCTGGTTCTATGTGCGGATACTTGTCTTTCGCTACCATCTTTTTATTTATAGGGTAAATTTATTCGTATACATTTTGGTGCCCAAGGCAAAATTGCAGGTGCTGATATTGAAGTTTATTTATTAGAAAAAGCTCGCGTCATTTTTCAACAACCAGCTGAAAGAAATTATCATATTTTCTATCAGTTATGTTCAAATGCATTTCCAGAATATCATAGTAAGAACCTCTACTGTAACGTATATAATTAAAACAATTAAACAAACCTTCTATTTTCTAGAGGAACTTTTATTAATGAACGATCCAGGAAAATATCATTATGTTGCTCAAGGCATGTTAACAATTGAAAATGTTGATGATGCCGAAGAAATGAGAATAACAGATGAAGCATTTGATGTATTGGGTTTTACAAAAGAAGAAAAACTAAATATGTACCGTTGTACGGCAGCTATAATGCATTTTGGTAATTCAAAGTGGAAACAACGACCTAGAGAAGAACAAGCAGAAGCAGATGGTACCGAAGATTGTGAAAAAGTTGCCTTTTTATTGGGCGTTGAAGCAGTCGATTTAATCAAGGGTTTATTAAAACCACGTATCAAAGTATGATACCATATTTGTACGCATTATAATGTGAAGAATATGTTTATTTTTTCTTAAAATATAGGTTGGTACTGAATATGTAAACAAGGGTCAAAATAAAGATCAAGTTGTTAATTCAATTGGAGCATTATCAAAATCAATTTATTATCGTATGTTTTGTTGGCTAGTTGAACGTGTCAACGTTACATTAGATGTTAAAGCAAAACGTCAATATTTTATTGGTGTTTTGGATATTGCTGGTTTCGAAATTTTTGATGTAAGTTAAATAAATCTCTTAAATTATTAAGTCCCCAAGGTTTTAGTATTTAATTTTCGGTCAACTACTTATAAAAATGGATTATATGAAACCTCGATATGACTTTCTTAAGCTCGAGAAAAATTACTTTTCATTTTTAAAAAAGTTAAGTTTTTATCAATTAAATTTAAAATTAAAATTTGAAAAAAGTTATTTTTTTCAAAATTCTAGTTAGAAACCAAAGATCAAACATATCTAAGTTTAGACCATCAAGTTTGAGGAAGTTGAGACAGAAAATGAGTTCAGATGGTGATGAAAATCAAAAATGACTAAGAAAATGAGCCTGAAATCCCAGCAGAATATGACCTTTCGTTTTGTACCATCAGCAGTAGCCTACAGTTTAAAAAATAATTTCTTCCACTGACAGAATTTGAAAGAGCACACCTTTCTACATATTTCTGAAAAATTGTTCAATAAAAAGCTTTTCCTAAAGTACCCAAAAAGCTTAAATTAAAAAGTTTAATTTTTTTGAAAATATTTTTCATTATTTAAGTATCACGGCTAGCATAAAACATAAACAAAATATTTTTTTTTTACTATTCGATAGCTAATTTAATTCTCTATAATCGATATAAGATTAGGTTTTCTTTTAAAGAATGCTTCCTGAGTTTGTTATTATTATTATAACGCCAATATCCATTCAAATGGACATTGGGCTATAAAAGATTAATTTCATTGTAAATTTGCATTTTTATTTCATCTCTAGTATAACGGTTTTGAACAATTATGTATTAATTATACAAATGAACGTCTTCAACAGTTTTTTAATCATCATATGTTCGTCTTAGAACAAGAGGAGTATAAAAAAGAAGGTATTCAATGGGAATTTATTGATTTTGGAATGGATTTACAAGCGTGTATTGATTTAATTGAAAAGGTAATTCTCGACATTCATCTTTATCGATTGAAATATTTTTAATTAATTTTAATTAATTAGAAAAAGTCTTACATTAAATTTATTGAAACTAATTTTCTTAAGATTAAAATTTATTTAATTTATTTATTTGAATTAGATTATTTTAATCTGAAGAAAATTAGTTTCAATGAATTTAATATGAGACTTTTTCTAATTAATTTAAATTAACTAAAAATGTTTTAATGGGTCGAATCCTCGGTTGTTGTTTTTTCTACCTGTAATTACCTATTATTCTAGCCAATGGGCATATTATCTATTCTTGAAGAAGAATGTATTGTACCAAAAGCCACTGATAAAACATTCGTTGAAAAATTATACAATAATCATCTTGGAAAACATCCACAATTTGGTAAACCAAAACCATTAAAAGTACGCACGCAACTCTTGATTTAGACAAATCTAAAATGTATCATCGTTTGATCATATACATTTTCTAGGGCAAAGTTGAAGCACACTTTGACATTCATCATTATGCTGGCTCTGTGCCTTATACAGCAACAAGTTGGCTAGAAAAAAATAAAGATCCAATTAATACAACTGTTGCTGCACTATTTTCAAAATCGAAAAATCCAATGCTATGTCATTTATATATGGATGTAGCAGCTGAAGAAGACGATAAAGCCTCAGGTGGTAAAGGTGGTGTTGGTAAAGGTAAAAAAGGAGGCAGTATGCAGACAATATCAGCTACTCATAGAGTAAGTACACTAGAGTCGATTTATTTTCAATTCAAACTTTAATAATTTTTTTATTTCTAGGAACAATTGAATAAACTTATGGTTAATTTAAGACAAACTCATCCTCATTTTGTTCGTTGTATTATTCCCAATGAAGTTAAAACGGGTGGTAGGCATTCATTTATAACTTTTTTTTTAGGTCGATTTGTCTCTTACTCATATTTTACTTTTTATTCTAGGTATACTCGATTCACATTTGGTTTTACATCAACTTCATTGTAATGGTGTATTAGAAGGTATTCGTATCTGTCGTAAAGGATTTCCAAATCGTATGATTTATTCTGAATTTAAACAACGTTATACTATATTAGCACCAAATGCTATACCCAAGGGATTTGTTGATGCTAAAAAAGCAACTGAATATACTCTTAAAGATATTGTTTTAAGTGAAGAATTATATCGTTGTGGTATAACAAAAGTATTTTTCAAAGCTGGTGTTCTTGGTCAATTAGAAGATATGCGTGATGCTGCATTATCAAAAATTATTACCATATTACAAGGTCAAATACGTGGTTATGTTATGCGTAAAGAATATAAAAAAATGCTTGATCAACGTATGGCATTATCAATATTACAACGAAATATAAGAAAATATATTTCTATTCGTAATTGGCCATGGTGGAAATTGTATACAAAAGTAAAACCATTATTAAGTGTAGCAAGACAAGAAGAAGAAATGAAAAAATTAGAAGAAGAATTTATAAAATTAAAAGAATCATTAGAAAAAGAAGAAAAATTACGAAAAGAAATTGAAGAAAGTAATGCAAAATTAAATAAAGATAAAAATGATATGTATTTGACATTGGAAGCGGAAAGAGCAAATACAAATAGTGCTGAAGAACGTTTACAAAAATTAGTTTCACAAAAAGCTGATTTAGAACAACAGGTAGAGATTGTTTATCTCATCTTTATAATTTTGTCATTTTTTATTTTGTTTATAATAATAGATAAAAGATATGGAAGAACATATTAGAGAAGAAGAAGAAGCATCAACCGAATTACAAAATAAACGTAAAAAACTTGAACATGATATTGATGCATTGAAAAAAGATATTGACGATATGAGATTAAATTTACAAAAAGCCGAAAATGAATGTAAAACACGTGATAATCAAATACATACTTTACAAGATGAAATGGCTCAAGTATGTTCAATAAATTCTTATTCAGAGTATCTTATCCTCTAGAAAATTCAAAACAAACTAACAACTCAAAATTTATTTAAATTGAGCTGAAATTTCTAATACAAACTCTATGGATGGGATCTCGCGAACTATCACATTGCTTTTTCAGCCAAACCTAGTGGGTTCTAGGTGATCAACTATGCTGGATTCGAATATCATAGTGGTAGCTGCCTTGGGGCCTTCAGACAGCGTTTTTCTGGAAAACCGGTTTTTCAAAAACTCTAAGAAGTAACCAAAACCTTTCTTAATAAAGCATAATTGTAGCCCGCACATTTCTGATTAAAACGAGACATTTCTCATCTCTACAGGACCTTTCTTTGCAAAGTTATAGAGTTTACAAGAAAAGCCCTAAATGTTCATTGTCAGCTCAAAGCTACAGAAATAAGAAGAAGGGCTTTTCTTGTAAATTCTCTAACTTTGCAAAGAAAGGTCATGTAGAGCTGGGAGACGTCTCATTTTAATCAGAAATGTGTGGGCTACAATCATACCTCATTAAGAAAAGTTTTAGTTACTTTTTAGAGTTTTTGAAAAACTGGTTTTCCAGAAAATCCCTCCCTGAATGTCCCTAGGTAGCTACCACTATGATATTCCAATTCAGCATAGTTGATAACCTATAATCCACCAGATTTGGCTGACAAAGCGATGTGACAGTTCTTGAGATCCCGTCGTAAGAAGTTAGATCTCTAATTGAAAGTTATCATATTCTCTCAGTTATTTTATTCTCTTTTTTTGCTTTCAATTTTA
Organism: Didymodactylos carnosus; assembly: GCA_905250885.1. Lineage (NCBI taxonomy): Eukaryota > Metazoa > Rotifera > Eurotatoria > Philodinida > Philodinidae > Didymodactylos > Didymodactylos carnosus. Next base: position 20,761 of record CAJNOQ010000744.1, read on the forward strand.
ATAGCAAGATGAAACAATTGCTAAATTGACACGAGAGAAGAAACGTTTAGAAGAACAAAATACAAAAACTACCGAAGAATTACAAACTGAAGAAGATAAAGTAAATCATTTGAATAAATTAAAAGCAAAATTGGAACAATCATTGGATGAATTAGAAGATAATTTAGAACGTGAAAAGAAAAATCGTACTGATTTAGAAAAATTAAAACGAAAATTGGAAACAGATATCCGAACATTACAAGCCAATATAGAAGATCTTGAACGTAAAAATTTTTGAAATATAAAATAAAAAAAAAATTTCAGTTTTTATTTTTAATATTCATTCATTTGAGTTTAGATGTTCGACGTGAATTAGAAGAAGGTTTAAAACGTAAAGATCAAGAAATTCAACAAATGAGTGGTCGTTTAGAAGATGAACAAGGACATGCATCGACTTTAGGTAAAAAAATTAAAGAACTTCAAGCAAGAATTGAAGAATTAGAAGAAGAAATAGAAACAGAACGTCAATCAAGAGGAAAAACTGAAAAACAACGAGCTGATTTAGCACGTGAAATTGATGAAATGAATGATCGTTTGGGTAATTCGTAATGGATATTATTGTGAATTGTCTCATATAAAACAATTTGAATATGTTTTTTAGAGGAGGCTGGCGGTGCAACATCGACACAGGTTGAAATGAATAAAAAACGTGAAAGTGAATTAGCCAGATTAAGAAGAGATTTAGAGGAAGCTAATCTTCAACATGAAGCAACAGCTGCTCAATTGAGAAAGAAAAATCAAGATGCAGTTAATGAAATGGGAGAACAAAGTAAGTTTTAAATATTTAACATGCTACGTGATAGTAAATATAATTTCCAAAGTCAATGGAGAATTTATACAAAATATGAATCTTCTTTTAATTCAATTTATTAGAAAAAAGTAGACAAATTTTACTTTTTTTAATTATAACTAACTAATTTACTATTTTTCTTTAGTTGATCAATTGCAAAAATTAAAAAATAAATTAGAAAAAGAGAAACAACAAGTCAAAAGTGAATTAGATGATTTACATATACAAATTGACCATGTTACCAAAGGTAAATTAACTGCTGAAAAATTATCAAAACAATTAGAACAACAACTAGGTGAAATGCAAACAAAATTAGATGATCATACTAAACAAATAAATGATTTTAATTATCAAAAATCAAAATTATTGTCAGAAAATTCAGATTTATTAAAACAATTAGAAGATGTTGAACATCAAGTTGGCTCATTGACAAAATCTAAAACGAGTTTAGAATCACAAGTCGATGAAGCAAAACGTGCTTTAGAAGAAGAGATACGTAGTAAAAATGTTATAGGTAAGAATATTCTCTTATAATCAATTTTAATTTTAATTATAAAACATATTACGACTCATTTTAGCCTCTCAATTACGTAATTTAACAGCTGATTTAGATCAAGCTAAAGAACAATTAGATGAAGAACAAGAAAGTAAATCAGAATTACAACGTCAAGTTACAAAATTAAGTGGTGAAACTCATCAATGGCGTGCAAGATTTGAATGTGAGGGTGTAGCACGTGCAGAAGAATTAGAAGAAGCTAAACGTAAATTAGCAGCAAAATTATCGGAAGCTGAGGAACAAGTTCGTAAAAGAAACTACTGATTAGTTAAAGGATGTATTTCAATAATTTGTTTTCATTTTTTATTTTCAGGTTGAAGCTGCGTTAAACAAATGTAATTCATTGGAAAAAGTAAAAGCCCGTTTACAAGGCGAAGTCGAAGATTTAATGGTCGATGTTGAACGTGCTAATGCCAGTAAGTAATTTCATATCTTCTTTATAACTATCTCAACTAACAGTGTTCTTATTTCATTGAAAAAACAAAAATAGATGCATCAGCTATGGATAAAAAACAAAAACAATTTGATAAATTAATCAATGAATGGAAACAAAAATGTGAAGATATTACAATGGAATTAGAAGTATCGCAAAAAGAAGCACGTCAATATTCTACAGAATTATTTAAATTTAAAACACAATATGAAGAATCACATGAACAAATTGAAGCATTAAGAAAGGAAAATAAAACGTTATCAGATGAAATTAAAGATCTTATCGATCAATTGAGTGAAGGTGGTAAGTCTGTACATGAATTAGATAAAGCAAGAAAACGTTTAGAAATAGAAAAAGAAGAATTACAAGCAGCTCTAGAAGAAGCTGAATCAACATTGGAACAAGAAGAAGCCAAAGTTCTACGTACACAAATGGAATTATCAACAGTTAGACAAGAAATAGATCGTCGAATACAAGAGAAAGAAGAAGAATTTGAAAATACAAGACGTAATCATCAACGAGCATTAGATTCAATGCAAGCAAGGTAAGTTGACAGAGTCATATACTCCTACCCAGAAAATTGATTTATTTTTTTAATTTGTTTCTATTATTTAGTCTCGAAGCTGAATCACGTTCAAAACATGAAGCTCTTAAACAAAAGAAAAAATTAGAATCTGGTATTAATGAATTAGAAATTGCTCTTGATCATTCAAATCGTACAAATGCTGATTTACAAAAATCGATTAAAAGAATGCAACAATCTGTATCAGATCTACAAGTACAAGTTGAAGAAGAACAACGACAACGTGATGAAGCTAGAGAAACAGCGGCCACTGCTGAACGTCGGGCTAATTTAATTGTCGGTGAATTAGAAGAATTACGAACAACATTGGAACAAGCTGAACGTGCACGAAAAGTAGCTGAAAATGAATTACATGAAGCAGTTGATCGTGTTTCTGAATTAAGTACTCATAATGCTACTTTATCATCACAACGTCGACAATTAGAAGCGACAGTGGTTGCTATGCAAGCTGATCTGGATGAAGCTATAGCCGAATTAAAAAATAGTGAAGAACGATCGAAGAAAGCTGGTAAGTGTAAGAATTAATATAGACGAAAAATTCTGTAGTCATTTTCTATTTGCAGGTGCTGATGCTGCTCGATTAGCTGAAGAATTACGACAAGAACAAGAACATGCTCTACATATCGAACGTTTAAGAAAAAGTCTAGAACAACAAGTTAAAGATCTTCAAACACGTTTAGATGAAGCCGAAGGCAATGCACTTAAAGGAGGAAAACGTATCATTGCTAAACTTGAACAACGAGTAAGTGTTTTATAACATACTTATACACTGTTTTATTAGTAATATAATCTTTCCTTTGATTTAGATTCATGAACTTGAAGGTGAAAATGAAATGGAACAACATCGTCATGCCGAAACACTCAAAGAATTACGTAAAAATGATCGACGTTTGAAAGAATTAGCATTTCAAGCTGAAGAAGATCGTAAAGATCAATTACGTTTACAAGATTTAGTAGAAAAATTACAAAATAAAACAAAAATTTATAAACGACAAGTTGAAGAAGCAGAAGAGATAGCTTCTTTAAATTTAGCCAAATATCGTAAAGTACAATCAGAATTAGGTATAAACTTATCTTCAATAATCAATAACAATCATAAGTTATTTTTTGTTCAATTACAGAGGATTCTGCTGAACGAGCAGATATTGCTGAAAATCAATTAGCAAAATTACGTGCAAAAAATCGATCTACAATATCGGCAAGTAGATCATCGCCAATGGTAAGTATCAACAAAAGCTTACCATAGCTAAGCTTATAATATTTTTCGTTTTTAGCGTGAATTTCGTGAAAGTACACGACAAGCAAGCTTAGTTCGTGCATCCTCCGTACGACCACGTTAAAAAAATAAACGACAATCTTCTACTAAAGTAGGTGGAAACAGCATTCGGATTTCTCAATATCGAGACTCTAAATCCTCCCCTCCCCCTCGATAACTGAAAAGAAAACCACACACATCTAAAAAATAATCGAGCTTTTAGTATGTTCCTGCTATCACTATCGTATATGCTTGCATTTCACTATATCGGTATCTGATTTTAGGTTTAGGCAATAGACTGTGCAACAGAACCATCACAAAAAATCATTTTACACAACTCTCAATCTATGCAAGCAAAAAACAGACTTTTGTAGACTCATTTGTTTCCTTTTTCCAATTATTTCATGAACTTTTATTTAATACTAGTTCTAGACTGGTTGTATGTTGTTGTTACTATATAAAGTGAAGAAAGTTAGAAATCTTCTCACTATAAATTTGACTGTCGACAGTTTTTTTTTTTGCGTTTATGCACTCACAATTTTCTTGTTTAACTATTTACTTTTTTTTGCTAAAATTTAAGTCTTCTTCTACTCGATCGAAAACAATGGTAGTGACAAAAACTTAGTTATCTATAAAATAGTAGTATTATTAATATGACAAAATACTTTCTCAAATATTTTTTGTTATTTTGTGCATTAACATCGACAGTATTGTTATCATTGAAATATTGTTCTTTTTCTATGTTCTCTCTCGTTTTATTCATATTTGTGCTTGATTTGAATAAAAAATAAACGACTTCTATAAGTCAAAATAATACAAAATTAAATAAGTCTTTCTTCAAACGTATCATTTTTCGACAAAAAAAAAATGCAGTAAACGATAAATTCGCTTGATATACGTTGAATATTTCTATAAACTTCATTTTTTTTTAAAACTCCTTTGAATCTTGCTCATCACCTTCAAAAGTCGAGCAATCATTACAAAAATATTTATTCTAAACTTCTAAATGCAATAAATTTAAATTTTTCAATGCTTGTTTATTATCTCTAAATACATCATCCACTTCACTATCCCATATTTTTTTCTCTTCATTTAATTGTTGAATAATACTATTGAATGCTCCATCTAACATACTCTCAAATGACAATTCCATATTGGCAATTTTTGTCTCTAAATCGTGAATATGTAACTCTTTTGATTTTACTAATTGTTCTTTTTCACCTTTATTTTTTGTTAATTCTTGATCAGTTATCGATAACTGTTTACGTACAGCACCTAATTCTAACTCTAATGTGGTAATTTTCAAACCTAATTCCATTTGTAATGTTTTATATTGATGAGTTAAACCGGAACTTATAGATTTCATATCGGCCGTTAATTCTTGAACATTTTTTTCTGCTTCATGAATTTGATCACGATAATTATCGGCTATTGAACGTGAACGGCGAGAAATTTCACGACGATAAGCCATTTGATCTTTTAATGCATCTATTTCATGTTGACTCTGTTTTAAACGATCTTCATTTTCGTCACCATCACCACCTTTCCCTTTTCCCTTCTTTCCTTTTCCCTTTTTTTTTGGTGGCATTCCGAAAATTATCTACAATGAACTGAAATAATGAGAAATCTCAAATTACCATTGTTCAAACTTATTTCATTTCTTAGTTTCTTTGCAAAACAAAAAACAACAATAGTAATAAAAAATTGTTTATTCAACAAATGTAACAAGGGTATATACAAGAAGAACGATAATATTTTGAATTTTGCAAGTTATTACATGTATTTTTCGTCATCTTGACCTCTTGATGTTTCAGTAACAACTTTTTTTAAATAATCTGCAAATGTATTTTTTAATGGTTCAATTTCTTCCGATTGACCGTTAAATGATACACGAGGTATATCATTGAACAATGAGGCTGAAATAGAAGATAACTGTTAAGTTTTAAACAATAGTTAATTTGATATTGATTACTTACACAATTTAGCATCGCGATGATTTTGTGTTTTATTTGATGCAACGATAAGACAACATCTTTCAGGTACGTTTGGCTTTTCTACAAAATTGCTATACCTAGAAGAAGAAAAAAAAAATACGGAGAAATCCAAAAATAAAAAAGTGATTGATTATGTTTCAAAAGTTTATAAAGATTTTACCATAGATTTAGTTCTTTGCTGTGTTCTTCCTCATCTTCATCGAATACAAATACGGTACCATTTAATTTGTGACTTAATGCCGGCCAAGTATTTTCGAATCTAAATACTTGAAATAAGAATAAGCTTCTTTGCAACGAATAATACTCACTTCATATCTCCACTACAATCCCAAATTTCGATTGTAGAACTCACTGTTTTTCCTTTAATTGTTAATGGTGAATCATATTCAATTATGCTAGAATAAAAATGAAGACGCTATTTTTCTTATGTAGAAGCAAAGGTTTCCAAAAACAAAAGCTTGTACGATCAGCACATATCTTGACTGTCGGATAGAGCCGAGAACAAAAAAAAATTTTGATTCATTTTTCAAAAGCCTCTTGATTATGAAGAGGTGAACTTCTGTGTTGATTGCGATAGTATTGTTAGATAAACTAATAAATATCGCAGGTCTGAATCTCAAATCTAATATTCATAATCAGTTTATTACACTTTTCAGAAAAATGCGGACGATGAAAAACGATAGCCTGCCTGCACGAGATAGATATTCTCTGCAGAAATTCTAAAACTGATTTGATCATTGTTAATCGCTTACCGTACTGGAATGGTTGGCACATAATGATCCGTCAGACTCTCTCTTTGTTCTGTAGCAAAATTGATAAAAGATGTTTTTCCACACTAAAAGAAATACAGATTTTGAACGAATAACACAAACAAAAGTCTATGATAAGTTTTAGGCTTACTCCTAATGGACCAACAATAGCAATTTTGATAGGGTTCGACATTTTTACAAAGACCTTAACTCGGTTCGTCGACAATACCTAGTTCATAGATAAAATAGGCAAACTTTTTCTTCTTTCATCACGTCCCCTTTCTCAAATGGTTGTCATGGCGAACCTCATTAAAAAAATGAATTTTAAGTTCGGAAGACGAATAGGGGTGAACATCTCGATTTAACAAACCTCGTTTTATCTGTTAAAAAATGATGTACCGTTGAAACACGTATAAAGAATAAAAATGAATATAAAGTCACTAGATGATATAATAGCTTCTTCCGTTTAGTTATAGACAGTAACAATGATGAAGAAAAATACCCTTAAACATCGTTTAATCGAGAAATTATATGATAAGAAAATTTGCTAAAAACAAGTGTCCAATTATTTTTCCTCGGACAGTCACGACTAACGAGAACTTTCAAGCTGAGAATATGCGATTGTCACAAGAAAAATTATTGAACTCTTGCATTGACCGAAAAAGTTGTGTGTAGTATAAATTAAAATGAAGGCATCTGAGATGTTCAATTTTTACTAGCACACAGGTACTCCAGATAAAATAAAATACTGGCTTGTGTGCTCAAGAAAAAGAACCCAGTCCAAAATATCCTAGATAACATCTGATGTGTGTTTTTTTCGTCATTTGGAGACTGGATTTATTTCGAAAGTAACGGCGAGTGTTGTTTTTTTTTTTGTTGCATTTTTTTCACACATAAGATTTTTGCAAACTCGTTTTTTAAGAGAACGTGTTCTCCTTTTGTGTCCTGTGATACAAACTTGATTTATCGGTTTTCGCAATATATTCAAATTATATTACTGATTTGTTATCTTCAAAGTATATTCCATTATGATATATGTGAGCAGATCGGTGACGTAGTGGTAACGCCATCTCTTATTAAAAATGAAATTTTAAGGAGATTTATAAATAGTTTTCAATTGGTGAAAAGCTGTTCTGTCAGTAAAACAAGGAGAAATGCTTTCATTGCTTGATTTATTGATAAATGGATAGATAAATAAAATAGTATAAAACTATGTACCATCTACTGCTTAATACCGTGATTATTAGGCGTGTTTGTTAATTATCATACGGTAGTTTTTCGAAATAGTGCTAATTGTCAGTGAAATAAAAATGAACTTAATTGAAGCTGTTCGTTATTATATTAATCAAATGATAGACGATTGTGGACCAACAATGAAAGGGCTTGTTATGGACAAAGAAACGGTAAGTTTAGTTAATAGTTTCTTGCATATCCTTTCATTTACATTCGTTTTTTCAGGCTGCCATTGTGAGTATGGTTTATGCACAATCAGAAATATTACAAAAAGAAGTATTTTTGTTTGAACGTATCGATATACCTGGACAGAAATCGTTAAAACACTTGAGTTGTATCTGTTTTGTACGGCCAACAGAAGAAAATATTCAAGCATTGGCCCGAGAATTACGCGATCCAAAATATGGCTCATATTTTATATGTACGAATAAATATTACCCTTTATCTTTACAAACTTCACGTTTCTCAATCTCTCTTAGATTTTACCAATTTTATCGAAATGAGTGATGTCAAAGCATTAGCCGAAGCAGACGAATTCGAATGTGTCCGAGTTATAAAGGTAATAGAAAAATTTGATCAATGAATAAATCAAATATGTTTTTTCTTTTTCTGTAGGAGTATTATGGCGATTATTTGGCTGTTAATCCACACTTATTTTCGTTAAATACTCCAATATGTTGTAAGGTAATTTCCTCTCTATTATGGCAAAAAGTTGATATATTCAAAACTGTGCTCTTATTTATTGCAGACAAACTACGAATGGAATGATATTGTTCTTAGACGGTGCATTCAAGGACTTGTTTCATTATTGTTATCATTGAGAAAAAAGAGTGCATCAATAAGATATCAGAAATCGTCGAATATGGCGAAAATATTAGCAGATAAATTGACTGTAAGTGAATTGTCTAAATTAGCATCGAAACCGGACGATTTTCAGCTTCAGATGTTGCACTTCGACTAACTTCAATGAGAAAATGTTTTGAAAAAGTGGATAAATAATCAATAAAAACTTGTTTTAATTTGAGTTTTTCTTGCAATCTCATTGTTGTTTGTTATTCCTTTAGAATACCCTTCAACGTCAAGCGGAGTTCAATATATCATCGAATACAAATGATGCTACTCAAACAATTTTACTCATTCTTGATCGTCGTGAAGATGCAATAACACCATTATTGAATCAGGTATATAAATTTACAGAGAAATTGTTACAATTGATTATGAAGTAAACAGAGTTTATGTTGCTCTTATTTCCTGTTAGACTGACTCTTTTGCAATGAAAAATGATAAGTTTTTTTCTTTATTTGTTCACTTTGCTTCTTCTGTCCAAATCAAGAAGTGGACATAAATACTACCTCTATGATTTATTATCCAACAAAATTTCGTTTTAGTGGACGTATCAAGCAATGGTTCATGAATTACTTGGTATTAGAAATAATCGTGTGAGTCTAAGTCAAGTACCCGGTATATCAAAAGATCTTGAAGAAGTTGTGATGAATGGTGAATACGATGAGTTTTATGCTAGTGTAAGATAGAAAATTTTTTGGTTGTTCTTTTGTACACAGTTTTTTATTTTTCTTCGATAATAGAATTTATATAGTAATTTTGGTGAAATAGCAACAAATATTAAATTACTTATGGAACGTTTTCAAGAAAAACATAAAAGTCAATCAAAAATCGAATCCATTACCGACATGAAAGTACGTTAAAAGTTTGTTATGTTTTCAATTTGAAATAACTATTCGAAAGCAGTTTTAATCAAAATTTCTATATTGTCTTTTATTGTATCTGTATCTTTTAGACATTTATTGAAAACTATCCTCAATTTAAAAAATTATCTGGTACTGTCTCAAAACATGTTACAATTGTCAGTGAATTATCTCGATTAGTTGGTCTACATCACTTACTTGAAGTATCTGAAACTGAGCAACATCTTGTTTGTCAAGGTGATCATAATGAAGTTGTTCAAGTACGTAAGAAAGTCAAAAATAACTAGATTACATTTTTATTCACTATTTATGCTGCCATTTCAGAAATTAAAACGTTTAATAAAAGATGATAAAATTCATGATAGTGATATTTTGAGATTACTTTGTTTATATGCTTTACGTTACGAAAGACATGCCAGTAATGAATTAAATACACTTAAACGAGAAGCACAACATCATAGAAAAAAATTTACCGATAACTATTTACAGGTATAGAAAGTTTTGAATCTATATTCTATTCTTAAGCTATATTGATTTCTAATTTTAACTAAAAATAATGATGAGATATTACACAAACGGAAAGTCTTTTAGTGCGTTTTGCATTTGATATATAAAATATGTGTGTATGTGTAGCAAACTAATTGTTCAGAAAATCTAACAAAAGTTATGTGGTATAGCATAAAACTATCAGTTATATTTTCCAGTTTCTTCAAGCTATATTGGATTATGGTGGATTAAAATTTCGTCAAGCTGATTTATTTAATACTCAAACACCAATGGCGATAACAAAAAGATTTATTAAAGGACTTCGAGTAAGTAATGAAATGAGAATTTATTTATCACTTTATCATAAATTTGTATTTTGTTCGAATACAGGGTGTAGATAATGTTTACGCACAACATTCTCCACTTGTACGTGATATTCTTGATCAATTATTACGTGGAAAATTAAAAGATACATTATATCCAACAGCAGTATCAAAAGATCAAACAAGTTATAAAAGTCAAAATCAATCACAGCAACAACAACAGCAACAACAACAACAACAACAGCAGCAGATTGTCAAGTAAATATTAATCAATTGCATATTAAATTCTTCTACATGATCTCTTTTTCTCTAGACCAAGCGAAATAATTGTATTTATTATTGGCGGTGTCACTTACGAAGAATCCTTGAACGTAGTACAAATGAATAAATTAGGGGCAAAAATTATCTTAGGTGGTTCAACTGTGCATAATTTCCATACATTTATGGATGAAGTTTTAGCTGGTTATATGCCCTCATCGACTGATCCTAATTCTAGACGGCGTTAATCGAGCATATGATTTTCTTTTTGGCATGTTAATATAAAATATGTATTATATCTTTCCGAACATAACAATATCCATAGAATCCTTAAAATAACAGGATCCAAAAGTGAAAGAATAGATTTTTTGTGATGTTTGACTGATCAAATAACTCATTCATGTTTTGTAAACACAATGGAATAATGAGGTAAACATTCGTTGTTGATCAACATAATACTTCTCTGTAATTTACTTTGTTTACATCAAGAACAGAATTTTAATGTTTTTTTCGCTTTTTGCGGATATCTCTTTCGGACTTTTTATGTTTTATTTTATTTTTTCATGTTACTACTAAAATTTAAACTTGCCTGAGTCATCATTTAATTGTTCGATTAGTACGTATACGTTAAACTTATAAACAGAAATATCGAAACGATCGAAAATTTAGTAGTTTTAACGTTACACTAGTCTTTAGATATTGCTCCCCGATGTGGTATATACTGCATTTATTTTTTTTGCTATGTTTAAGCTTTTATTTTGTTGTTGTACTAAATACCATTTGTAATTGTTGTATATTTATTTGTTGTGAATTATCGTTCCTTCTCTCATTTTAGTATAATAAAATTAAGTTATATTATTCCATAAAACGAGCGATCTTCATCATTAAAGTCATGGGATGGAATTTCGAGAAATAAATACAGAGGATATGAAATAGAGATATGAAACCCGATCTGAAGGTTGGGTACGAGTACAAGTTCCACTTTTTTAATTTACCCGAAAACTGGAAGGTTTTAGTGAAAAATGACAAAATTTTAATGAAAAGATACAAGTTTTTAGCTACAATACATGAAGTTTTAAAAGAGTTACTTGAGAACGTAATGATAACTTGACATTAGAGACCTGCTTCCAGTTGAACATTGTGTGGCGCAATTTAAAATATAGATAATAATTTCAATTTTGTATTAATCTTTGAAAAGTTAACTCTACTGAAATTTTCAGTTGAATTACTTATTTTAGAACAACTGCATTCACTAACGAGGCACAACAAATCTTCAGGTGCACAACTCCGTTTTTAATGATATTATGTCAGTTAATAGAGGAAACTGCGGAGATAAAAGCTCTGAAAGTAGGACCCATATCAGTACTTTCATAAGTTATAAATTTTTTTGTTCTAAAGGAGCACTGTGTAGTAACAGTAATAATTCTGTAACACAGTCAGGACAAAGAATTAAGAAGTGAAATTATCTTTTGTACTTTCACTAATAGTCTGCTAATATTACAGAAAATTGGAGCGTTATATTTTCCTAAATTCGCTTGCCATTGAACTTTTCTTCCTGAAGGAAAACAATGTTTTTCGAAACCGCACAATTTTCAATGATAATATTTCTCTTTTATTAGAGGTGATATAGCGAATTTAGAAAGATATAACATTCAGATTTTCTGGAATATTAGCAGACTATTAGCGAAAAGTCACTCGCCTGTAATGCGATGCCCTCTGCTAAATAAATAGGTAAATAAAAAGACATAAACTTTGTTTGACGATTATTATTATCACCTAATTAAACGTTAGTGATTTAACTGCTACGTAAATTTTATGATATACAAGAATGTTTTTTTGGTGATTGATTTCATCAGTAAATTGAACCAGCATAGGTTTCAGATTATCTTTCAATCGAAAATAGTGTACATGATTCTCAAAATGTGGTACTTACCTACTCAAACTTACATGATGAAACGTAAATAAAGCTCTCTAAGAGAAAACATTTTTTACATGGTAAAAGCACAAGACTGTAAAAGAGACAGTTTAGATACAAATAAGACAAACCATAACCAGACTTACACCATTATAAAAATAAAGATAAGCAGTTTAAAAATTCAGACAATAAAGTCTTATATGTGATGTCTGTATAAGAATCTGACAAAAAAACTTTAACTAAACTCTAGATTAACACCATAAAAATGGACTGATTACAGAAAAGAGATCTGTAACAGTGAGAAACTTGACATACATCGGAGTAAATGTTTAATAATTTTTCTGATTATACGTTTAGAAATCTCAATTTCGTTTCCATCTCCAGATCGTATTCTTTTCCATATTTTTCTCGTTCAGATGCATAGTAGATTATATCGGCCGTTAAAATATAGTCTCAACTTCATACACAATGTACTCATTATATAGTCAATAAACTCAGACAAATCTCCATATAGTGGATCATATTTATCGCTTTTACTGTTCCTTTCTATTAGCATAGCTCGTGTTCTTCTAATGTTCGTGTTTTCTTGTACATACCTGAGTAAAATAATTATATAGGGTTGTTGTAATGTACATATGTGTTGATTACAAAATATGCAAGGAAAGTTTGATTAAACTTCTATCAATTCCGCACATCTGTTATGGGAATCCTGTCCTTGAGTACTTAAAGTTTCCTGAGAGACCGAGAATAAGGTTCCAAGTCCCTTACAAGTTTCATTTCCTAAGGGACTTGGAGATTCTTAAATTAAAATTCTAAAAATTCTTCATAGTTAATCTCAATAAGAATGCGCAACAAAATCCGTTAAGCGCATTCTTATTGAGCAGTGATAAGTATACATGTGTTGTGGAGAAAGTATAGAATTAGCAAATCTGTAGATTCGCCAGTGATTCTATAGATTCCCTAATCAGTACTAAGAAAGTATAGGATGGAGTTTTGAGTCTCGCTAGGGAATGAATAGAATTTTCAAATACGATATTTTTGACTAGTTTTTTCCCCAGAAAAATGACAACCCTATAAAAAAAATTCCAGTGCGGCACTGCCAGTACGCATCGGTGCGCATGGCATGCCATCGATCACTGGCACTGGCTGGCATCGGTGCGCACTCGTGCCCAGCAAGTGCCGAACCAGTGCCGATGTATTTCTGCCGAAAGAGTGCCGCACTGGCAAAAATCAGTGCCGCACGGGAGCTGCACTGGCAAAAATCGGTGCCACACTAATAATTTATTTAATCAATTTAATTAGTTCTTTATTATCGTTGTTTATGCTGAATTTTGTATTAGAGTGCGGCACTGATTAACACCACATCGACATGCCAAAACTATGCGACATTGCCTCGGCACTTCTCTTATGAGAAGGAAAGATGAAGTCAGAAAGACATTCGAAATATTAGAAGTAGACTGTAGCGTTAATATGGACAGAAATTGACAAAACAAAACTTCGGCACTGATGCGCACCAGTGCGAAATTTTTACATTCTTTTTGGCACTGGTGCGCATCGGTGCCCAGAAAAAAAATGATTCGGCACCAGTGCGCACCTTTGCACAACCAGTGCCGATAAAATATTTTTTTGTAGGGAAAGCTTTTAAATATGGTCATTTCTTCCTCCCTCTTTTCACTATATTTTACACTGATGATGTAGTTTTGAATATACCGAGTTCATCCATTATGTGCGGAGTGGCGACAACTTCCACAATTCCATGAAAATTCCAGAATTAGTCTGATCGCCACGCACTCTCACGCTGCAACGACCCCTCTCCCTACTCACAGAATTCCAATTCTAGTTCAACCAGAATCTAGCAGAATTCCAGCAAAATTGAGTAGATTCTGTTCGGATTCAACTAGAGTTACAGTTTTTACCAGTATGTGAGTAATGAGAGGGGGCGTTGCAGCGATCAGGCGAATTCTGGAATTCTCATGGAATTGTGGAAGTTGACATCACTTCGCACATAACGGATGAACCTGGTATATTCAATACTAAATCATGAGTGAAAAATATCGTGAAAAGAGTGAAAAATGACCATATCTAAAAGATTTGTCATTTTTCTGAGGAAAAACTAAGTCAGAAATATCGTATTTGAAAATTCTACTCATTCCCTAGCGCAGATAAAAAAAGAAAACATTCCTTCCTCAGTACCGATTAGGGAATCTATAGAATCACTGGCGAATTTACAGGATCGCTAATTCTGTACTTTCTCCTCAACATATAATTCACGAATAACAATAGATCTAGGTCTAAGCTGACAAACTACCTTTTTTTCTTCCAAACTTTTCAAAGAATTTCCCATACAGTTTCCAGCATCTCCTGATGGGTCGGGTCTACTTTAATCCTTATATTATTGCTTTCTACTGCACATATGGGGGAACAGTCCTAATAGACGATATTTTGTTTCAGTAGTCTGTGATGCTTTACATTTTTTTCTTTATTTGTTCGTTTTGATCAGCCAAGTATAGAAGAACACAAAATAATGCTTGCATTTCTAACTATCACATATATGCTCGAAAAAATATTTTCTCGAATGGAATTTGTTTAACTTAGTAGTTTTATTTTATAGAGAGCTAAATTTGGTGCATTTCATGAAAACGTTCTTTGAAATATAATTATAAATCCATTCCACTCCTCGGTGGTGACTTCCGAGCACCCAGAAATTCATATCAATCAAACACAAACAAATTCAAAACAAAGTTTTTTTCGACCAAAAATCCTTTTGCACAAAAATTTTGTCAAAAGTTTTTTTCTCGTAAATTAGACATTTTAATAGAGCCTTGTGGGGCAGTCCCGAATCCCGTCCCGTCTGTCCCACGGGACAAAAAGAAACTTTACGGGCTCGGGAAAAGAAAAAAATTTCACTGACTTGGCCTTACGGGGTCGGAACAAGGGGCAGAAATATGTTACTCTGTAAGTTTTGTCTTTTGATTGTAATTATGCTGCAACTTCAAATGTTTAATTCTTGTAATACTACCACTGCATCGAATAGTATATAAAATCATTTTTTATCGATGCAGTTTAGTGTGCTGATTTCAAATATGACTGAATAAAAGCCGAAATTGAATAAAATACGCGAAAAAAAATCTATTATGCAGTCTCGAAATGTTTTCGCTAATTTGCGCTAATACTGATGATAGAGAGTAAGTCGAAGAACATTGTGGCAAACTTTGATTGGATTTGGATCTAAGCTAAGGAGGGCCCATTAATTTTACTGAACATAACCGTTGGGAAAATTACTTTAGAAAAACTATTAATTTTTTATTCAGAGGTTATAAGTCTAAATTAAAAAGTTTGTTTAATAACCTCAATAGTGGACGGTGTGCAAATTCAGAATCTGTGTTGCTTTTGTACATTGGTCGGCTGAGTCTTATAAACAAAAATTAATTTCGTTAATGATAGCAACATTTTCAGGTTAATATTTGCTTAGCTTGTTTTTCACGTTCCTGAACGTTTGTAATAAAATTTTCTTTACCATCACATAGCACAAACTAAATTTATCACTGTTTCAGTCGAAGAAACGTTGATTTTCACTTTTTCACCTAATGTCCGCCTGAATGCGCACCGTGGGTTGTATCTTCGAAAAACGTAAATTATCGATGGTTTTTCGACATTTTTTTTTTTGTTTGATTTTGAGTTATTATTTAAATTGTGTTATTTATTTGTTTATACGAATAAAAAGAACAGCTATTATCCTGATATAGATACGATAGTCTAAGCATTATACAATGTTTGTAACAAAAGTAGCAAACTGGTAGAATTTTTAATTAATCACACAATGCTATCTATTATTTATGCTCAGCTAATTTTTAGAGCAGCAGAATCATCGAATAATTTTAGATATAATATTGAATAGCCCAGAATTGAGGAGGATGTTTTTAGCAGAACAGTTATATGAATAAGACGGATAAACAAGGCTTTTGTGTTTTATCCACGCTTTCTCAAACAACAAAATGTTGTTTCTTCATTTTTTATCAATGATGATTAGTATATATCGAGTCATTCATCCAAGACTATTGATTTTACGCCTAATTTTTCCTTCAATTTGGTTGTCCAACGCGAATAAGCCGCGAGACATATTGGAAAGCGATTTTGTATTGAATAACAAAACATGTAAAAAACTGACTCGACCCGACACGCAACAATGACTTGAAAAAATGCACTACTCATCATGCGAATCGATAATGTATATCAAGTATAATTAAAGACAATATTATTTATCATACTACAAAGGCAAGGAAAAATCTAGCATATAATCAAGTAAGTTTAATATGATACCAGTGGGTGTTTAATAACTCAAGTAAAGAAAAACTTATTTTTGCATCATCTTTTACATATAAACAAGGGATACAACGAGCACTATTGGGTTTTCTATTTCTAAATAGATCGTTCTTCTGAAAATAGTTTCTCATACCAGTAAATCGTTTTTAGTTAAAATGAAACCTTCTCTAGGATATTATTTCCCTCTTCGGATTGGATATCTCCATAATATCATAATTTGTACGCCAAAACACTGAAGAGGCTTCTAAAACACTTCAAGTGTCCATGACAAGAGAATATGAGCACACGAGACTCCAGAATCTGTACAAATTCCACTTTTTACAGCTAACAACACATTTTTTCAAAACTTTTACCTCTATTACTTGGTAGCCAGATATCTGTGTGAATTCTGTAATGTCGACGTAACAGAATTATGAAATCGAATCTGAATAACCTTTGTCTCACATATCCTTCGTTAAACCCCATTCAACATGTTAAGGGGATAGAGATTGTGTTAAAAAAACTAATTATAACGTATTTAGTATAAATAATAATTATTTTTCTTTTACATATTCGAGCAATAAACATGACTACGGCGAAAGGACTTTTATTCTTTCTCGTCACAATGCTGATATTGGCGATGGCCAATTCCTATTTACAGCCCTCCCCTTCAGTAAGTTGTAATTCTTCTGTGTTTATTCCTAATTTAATATTTTAATATTATTTTAGCACTCATCAGAATTGAAAGAACGTTTGGTAGAATTGCTTTTGTCAGCACGACGCGAACAATTGGATAATCAGATGAATTTCGCCAGACGTAATGAAAACAATGAAGTTGACAAGTCATCTTTACAAAGTGAGATCACACTATTTTACACAAATTTAGGATTTGTGAATGTTATTTACTTTTAACAGCCCTTCGTGAACAAGCGGAAAAGTGGAAGGATTCCGCTAAACGTTTTGACAAAGATGAAGTTGATAAGTCATACTTACAAAGTGAGTATCACACTACCTGAAGCATATTTAAGACTTGTGAATGCTATTTACTTTTAACAGCGCTTCGCGAAGAATTGGAAAAGAGGATGGATTCCGCTAAACGTTTTGACAAAGATGAAGCTGATAAGTCACACTTACAAAGTGAGTATCACACTACCTGAAGCATATTTAAGACTTGTGAATGTTATTCACTTTTAACAGCCCTTCGTGAACAAGCGGAAAAGTGGAAGGATTCCGCTAAACGTTTTGACAAAGATGAAGTTGATAAGTCATACTTACAAAGTGAGTATCACACTACCTGAAGCATATTTAAGACTTGTGAATGTTATTTACTTTTAACAGCGCTTCGTGAAGAATTGGAAAAGAGGATGGATTCCGCTAAACGTTTTGACAAAGATGAAGTTGATAAGTCATACTTACAAAGTGAGTATCACACTACCTGAAGCATATTTAAGACTTATGGATGTTATTTACTTTTAACAGCCCTTCGTGAACAATTAGTTGGGAGAATTAATTCTGATCGACGGGACTACTATAATCAAGTCGAACAAAGCCGAGGTATGTATTGCAACATCGGATAATAACAGTTACATCAACTATGTTCCAGTTGAGTATTGTTGCTAATTTCTATCAAATTAAAAGGTTTTCGTTAATTGAATAATTAATAAAAGCTTAAGGTATTGATAAAATAATAACTGACAAATTTTTACGCTTGATGTAGCAGTATTAGAGTATCATTCTTGTCAGGGATGAATCTCTGCACCTTAAATTGGTTCTTCTTATTCTAATATTATGTCACGATTGTTTTAGCTCAACGAAAAATTGAAAGTGATTTGCCTTCATTTGTGCCGCTATAAATGATACTACAGCTACGATACACACATTCAAGTGGTAAAAATCTCCGATATTATTCATATAATGATCTAACTAATATTTATTTCTTGTTATATCCCATGCGACTTATAAGTTAACTTTATTGTGAAGTATTTTTCTAAATTTATTTATTCTCGTTATTTTATGATGAAATACAGACAATGTCTATAAATACAGTTTCAGTTTATTTTTCAATTTAATAAAAGTGATATGGTATAATACATTGATTTTATCCTTGAAACACAAGCCAATATTTATATTTCTCAACTTAGATACGCTGCAAAGCTGATGTATACTCTTTCTGAGCAGGTCTCATTTTAATTAAAATGGTAAATCAGCTCACATTTTGTAATTTTTACGTCGTCCGTTTTCTTTTCATATACTCTTCTGAGACAGCGATAACCAATCTCCATTATTACGTTTCGCATTTCGGAGCTCTTTTCAACGAGCGTCGTAGAGTTTCGGAACGTAATCAATTATTTCTGTGCCACCCGATATATTTCATCGGATAAAGTCCCGGAGATCGAGAACAACCATCTTTTCTACGCTTACGAAAGTATATTAAAACCTCTCTATGTAGGTGTCTGTTTAAAGTGGCAACCCATACAGTGAAAATCAGGAGAATATCTCCTATTACACGCAATTAATCAGCCGATTAATCGTAAACTTAATTATGATTTCAATAAAAATCATCGATTAATCGAAATTTATCGGCGATTTTTTAATGACTCATAATATGAATCCCTATGATTTGTAAGAAGCTAGCCGATTTTTGCAACATGACATCACCTCACTGTACGTACGTTTAAGTCCAACAGAGGAAACGGTTCCGTTGGCTTGTCACTAACCTCTACAGGGTGCCCCAACAGTCACTACCCAATAAAAATTTTTAATAAATCTGCCATTTCTTAACCAAACTTCAAGGTTGTTTTTTTGTTTGATAGTGAAACGTTCCAGGTTTTATTTCATACGGTCGGAAACTTTTGTGTAAAAGAAGATCGGTACGGAAAAATAATACAACTTACAACATATTTTCTGTGTAACTACTTGTAATAGTTGTAAAGATTATTGAGCATGACGTAATTAAATGGAATCTTTGTCAGAATCGCACTACGAGCTAGAGAGCTTCGGTTTTCGCCATTCGAACGAGGAGACTTGAAGGCATATTTCCATAACCAACATTGTTTCCAGAACAGTTTTCTCTTCTGGAAACAATGTTGGTTATGGAAATATGCCTTCAAGTCTCCTCGTTCGAATGGCAAAAACCGGATTTCTAGCTCTTTTCTATCAAAAGTTTTTCAAAAAACATGCAAGTGCATTGTATTTTGGCGCCGATAATAGTTAACTTTATTTGAAAAATATTTTTATTACTTTTTTGCACTTTTCCAGATGCTGGTATGGAATAATAATGGCTAAAGAAATCCACACCAACTGATCATTTTTAAGAAAAGCAAATAATTATTTCGTTATGTGAAAGCCGTCATCATCTACTTTATTTTAATATTAAAAATTATTTATGTTCTTTTCAAAAAGTTTTGTGGTAAATAATTTATTAAAAAAGAGTCCCAAAATATCAGAATTTTAGTATAATAAACCAAACATTTTTTCAAATATTAACAAGAGCTTCCAGTCATATGAAATAATACTTTATGAATGTTTCTCTATCAAACAAGAAAACAATGTTGAAGTTTGATTAAGAAACGGCGAAGTTATTAAAATTTTTTATTGGGTAGTGGCTTTTGGGACACCCTGGATAAGGTGGATGCCGCTCTATTCTTGCTAGTGATCATTGTCTTTCAGTTGCCATCCAGCAAATGAGATCTCTCTAATGTGAATATCAGATCTTTTACATAGTCTATAGACTGCTGAGAAAAACGTCTTTCAGTTCAATTCTTTAACGTCTGCATTAAAAAATGCAATTGATTGCGCAAGTCACCGAAAGCTGGCATTGTTTGGAGAATCATAAAGTAAATTTAGATATCTTGAAACAGCAACATAATAAGTGGGTGGACGTGGATGGGGGCAATCTGCGTCCTACTTTCTAAGATCATTTGTATTTCCTCCAGCAAAACGTTTTTTCAAATATGAAATTAGCATTCTACAAAAAGCAAACCCCTGAACCATTTGGATAAATCAGTAATTGGTATAAACTGTACAAGAATTTGATGAATGACAACCTCAGCGGTTAATGTATAAAGAGCACACTATTTATCTTATCACTTGACCCCAGAAGATATAAATGCTTGAAACATCCACCACATTTGAATTCAAATTCGATCAACTTGTCATCAATAAAAACATTAGAAAGTTGTGGCCATTACAATGTGAAAATGTGCGTCAAAAACTTTCTTTATTCCACCCTGCAGGGCCCTGCGCTGAAGGTCGGGGTACGCCCCTGGTACCAACAGGATAGATTACGACCTTTTCTTATGTCGCTCAATGTTGAACCATTTTCTAGTCCTTGATGGCTGGTCTGGAAGATTCCTGATCTATTGAAATAATTGCTGTTAGTTATCAGCATTTTAATTGTATAGACATGTATCATTCAGTTCAGAGGGGCGATATCGGTATTTGATTCGTGTATTAAGTTAATTTCCTGGTTTTCTAGAAATTCTCACTTTTACAAAAGACTAAGACCTAATTGAAAAATCGGTGTCGGTCATCCCATGTAGTTAGGTGTCTAGTTTAAAATAAAACAAACCCGAACTCTCTAGCCCGAAGTATATTAAAAAATCTTGAGAAATACTTCAGGTGTAACGCCCATGTAGAGAAAACAGTGTATTAACCCAGGAAGAAATTTTGGACCCTCGCAGGTCCTTCGCAGGCATTAAAATTTTTTTTTCCGCCTTTAAGGCGTTAAAAACCTTCTTTTGACACATTTT